>OU612058.1:88404857-88677456 GCA_914767635.1 Melanostoma mellinum
ATCCATAACCACGGGTTAAGCAAAATCTCTGGTAACCAAACCACAGATATAACCACACTTGAACAGACCGGCCCTAAATGTTGACGATTAGTAAGTTCGGTTGATGATGCCATATTTTTTTTTCTGTTTTTATTTTTGTTTTATTACTTCACTTTTCACTAGCTTTGTAGCTTTTTATTTTTCGACTCCCTTCATTTTTTATTAAAAAAGTTGTTATTGTTTTCTCTTTTTTTTACTTTTAATTTTTTGTTCAATACAGGCCGCTAAACTTTTGTAGCTGTTGTCCTGTGACGGTCGCCAAATTAATGTTCGATTATATAACTCCAATACAACTTTAATATTAAAACAGACAAATGTTTAGTTTACTCAACTGTTCGATTGAATAAAAATGTTTCTTTTGCAGAAATGTTCGATTAAATAACTTGAATACAATTTTTATATTAAAATAAACAAATGATGTTTATTAGAACGAACGATGTTTTTACTAGAGAAGTACAATAGTGAGTGAGTGGTTGACTAGCCAAAGAGATCGCAAAAGGCGAAACCCAAAAGGTGGCTAGTCAACATAAATGAAATCGAATGTCAGCACGTGAGGCAAAACATTTAACTTCTATGGAAGATCACATTTCGTCTGGCCTCACGCTGCTGGGGAAGTTGGTTGGTAATAGGAGTTGTAGGTTAGGTGTGGGAAATGGAATAAATAATGAATTTGGGAAATGATAATGTCAGCACTTAAAATAAGGCTATGTCCTAATTGGAGTTGCATCGCGCGATTGAACGATGAACTTCGGTCGGTCGCGTTGCTTGTTGGTACTGCTACCACAATGAGTGTCCTAATACCAGTCGCAAGATGCTCATAAGATCGCGCGACCAGGCTGCATCATTGGCATCGCGACACTATCTTCTCAATTATAGAAAAAAAGAAAAACCTCAAATAAAATATATAAAAGCCGGTTGTGATTTGGCAAGTTCCACCACTTGTACCCAGAGCTGCGAAGCCAACAAGATATTTTTTACCCATAAACATACCTACATAAATAAAATTCACATAAATTTCACAAAAATTTCACTTGTTAAATTGTCTTCGAATTCCATTTTCACTTGCTATTTGCTAAGAGCAACGCGACGAAAATCAAATTGGTTGATTTGAAGCAACCAGACTACTTTTCGTAGTGTCGGTCGCACGAGTTTACACTTTGAATATGAAAAGCTTTAATGATAAAGCTTGAACGATCATGAAAAAAACATTTGCGACCGTGCTACCCCATCGCGCGATCGCTTTCCTGTGTTAATAAGGACACACAATAGGGTTATTGTTGTTTGATATTTTGATCGTCCGATGCAGCGCCCGTCGCTCGTTGTTCAGTCGCGCGATGGCTGCCAATTAGGACATTGGGTAATGGTACGTGTGAGAGCATTGTTAGTGCAGTCAATGAAGCATTTAAGGTCCTAATTTTTTTACTGTGAACCGATTTGCATGAAATTTTGGAATTAGGCTCATCTCACCCTTAACTTCAAAAGTAAAAATGATTTGAACACCGCCACCACCCTGGGGGTGCGGTGGTTGCCACCCCTTTTCGGGGGTGAATTTTTTTTCTTCAAAATAACCTCGGATATCGATAAAAGGCCTAATTTTTAGCAAAAAATCAAATATAAAGTTTTTCTTTAAGTCCAATACTTTTCGAGTTATTAGCAATTGAAAATTCGCAATTTTTTCACGTTTTTCATCTATTTATTGCAAATATCTCCAAAACTATACGTTTTATCGAAGATTTTATAAAGAACAAAATTGTAGCAAGTAAAACAATAAAAAATTTGGTTTGTTATTAAGTATTCTAAGAACAATATTAAGCTAGATATAAAAAACCAAAGCCATTTTTTATTTTGTCTGAAATTTAATCGTTGTGGTCAATGCCATTTAGCGGCGAGCAGATGCATTTTATGCATTCTAACACCGGAAGATGTTTTGTAGTGCTTGAAATAAGCTTTAAAATGAGCACTTTTAAAAGTCTTTTGCACGTAAAATAAGTGAGCTGTACTGCAAATAAGAAGAGCATCTAATGTTTTTTTCTTTTAAATCAATGAACCCCGAAAAGGGGTGGCAACCACCCCCAGGGTGGTGGCGGTGTTCAAATCATTTTCACTTTTGAAGTTAAGGGTGAGATAAGCCTTATTCCAAGATTTCATGCAAATCGGTTCACAGTAAAAAAATTCGGAGGTAAGGCCCTATTTTTCGCTTCATTGACTGCACTATGTTGATCGGCTTACTCGCCCTTAGAAATCACGTATTTGCGAATTTCAACCACCTAGAGGAAATAATTAAGCCTTCATATCCACACAGCAGGTTGAAGAAAAATTGCTTTGCATTCAAGGAGCGCTGGTTTGATTAAAGCTGTAAAAAAGCTAGAGTTGTGTCCTACACCTGGTTTAAACTTTTCCGCAAAATCAGTTCCAGTCTTATTAAGGAATTATATTTAAATGCCAATCAGAGGTTTTAAACCTTATGTAAAGAAAAGAAAATAATCCTGCGAACTATAGGGGAATTTCCTTTCTAAAATAAAATTTTCACCTCATTATTACAGAATCCGCTTAAAATGTGGATTTCATCAAAAAATCTTTTGAGTGAATTTCAAGCGGGGTTCAGATCGGGTTACTCTGCTATTGACCATATTTTTGTGTTAAAAAGTAAAGCAGATTCATACCTTATAGGAGGCAAACAGCTTTATGTTCTCATTGTGGATTTCAAGGCAGTGTTCGATACGGTCGACAGGAATTCCCTAATGTATAAGCTGTACGGACTTGGCATGTCCTTAAAATTTGGTCAAGTCATCCAAAATATCTATGGAGATACGAAGTTGTCAGTTTGGAATAATGCTTAAAAATCTGATTGGTTTGCAACCAAAACAGGGGTTAGGCAAGGCTGCCCAATTAGCCCCATCTGTTTGCACTCTTTATTGACGACTTTGTCTATTGCCTACCTGGTGGCATAGAATTTGCTTGTGGTAAGCCCGGACAAGTCCAAAGTTATGGTCACAAAGAAGGGAGGAGGCAGAACGTCAGTAAAGGAAAAGTGGTTTTTCGAAGGGAATGCCGTTGAAGTTGTAAAAGAGTTCAAAAATCTTAGTGTTTAGGTTAGTTTAGGTTACAATGGCTGTCAGAAATACACCTGACACACTTAGACCAATACTAGGTCTATTGTGATACCATAGAAATTATGCGAGGGAGTACCTCACTTAACAAAACCATTTGGAGCTTTTAGTAAAGCGAAGGAGATGCAGGGGATCTGTGTTTGCCAGATCACTTGGATCATCGAGAAAATATTTCCCCAGATGCCGCTTTCTTTTAAAAGAGAGTGCAGGACATGAGTAGAGGAGGTGTGGGATTGTCTCCTCCTCCTCCTCATCTAAGCAACTTCTGCAGAAGTCATTAGAGGGAACGCCAAGTCTTATGGCGTGTCTTCCTATCTGAAAATGTCCGCTAATGACATTGATTACGGACCTAACTTGAAATCTGGTAATGGATAACAAATGTCTTGTGAGTTTTGGATCTAGTCCTGGCCATATCCGTTTTGTTGCCACGCACGTGGTGATATTGTTCCACCTGTGATTTGTTCTGCCCATTGCCTCTAGCTTTAGCATAAGTTTACATGAAGCGATTGGTATACCAATATTCAATCTGCTGGTTGAGATCGGTAGAACGGTTCCTTCTCTGGCGAGTTCATCGGCTTTGCAGTTACCCACGATATCTCTGTGCCCCGGCAACCAAATAAGGTGAATATTGAACTGTTCAGCCATCTCCTTAAGAGATAAGCGACAGTTAAGGGCGGTTACTGAGTTCGTAGAAACAGTGCCGAGTGATTTGAGGGCTGCTTGACTATTTGAGAAAATCCGGATGTTCGTTGAGGATATCACGTTTTCTTTAAGCCATGATAGGACCTCTTTGATCGCCAGAATTTCCGCTTGGAACACGCTACAATGGTTTGGAAGGCGGAACGAGAGACTTACGTTAAGTCGGTTTGAGTACACCCCGCAGCCTACCCCTTCTTCGGTTTTTGAACCATCTGTATAGAAATGAATTGAATCATCTCTCAAAAATTCATCGTCTTCCCAGGTCGTTCTCGGTGGGATTGACACTTGGAACTTATTATCAAAAACCAATTGGGGGATGGTGTAGTCGGAGTGGCAAGAGATTGATCCGAATAAATTCATGATTGTAGCGTGACCGATGTTATTTACGGTCCATTGGGAGATAGCTCTCATACGAATGGCTGCACTGGCGGCCATTTGTTTGCTGAAGATATCTATTGGTGCGAAATAAGGAGTGTATTTAGGGCAGCTGAGGGTGATGATCTCAGTGCTCCGCTTATACTCAAACAGTCCGTTCATTGGACATTGCTAAGAATATCGCAGTATGTCCTCTTATTAAGAGCGGTCCACCATACCACCAATCCGTATGTGAGTATTGGTCTGATGACCGCGATGTGGAGCTAGTGGGTGATTTGGGGGGAGAAACCCCATTTATTACCAATGGCTTTTTTACAGGAAAATAAAGCTACGGTGGATTTTCTGATTTTTTCCTGTATGTTGGCTTTCCAATTTAGATTTTTAGGATTATACCTAGATATTTGGCTTCGTTTGAAAGTTCAAGTGGGATTCCATTAATTGATGGAGTTATTAGTTGAGGAATTTTGTATTTCCTGGTGAAGAGAACGAGTTCAGTTTTCTTAGGGTTGACCCCTAGATCACATTTTCCCTTCCATTTTACTAGTACCTTTATTTAGAGCGTCAGATCCGTAAGGACGTGAGCATGTTTGCCAGATACCGCAATTGAGACATCATCTGCATATGCCATCACCTTGAATCCCTCAGCTTCTAAGTCAACTAGAAGTTCATTGACGACTAGATTCCATTGAAGAGGGGATAGGACTCCGCCTTGTGGTGTTCCTCTACTGACAGATCTCTTTGCAGAGAAGTTTCCTAGAGTAGAGTTGATTCTCCTGCTTTTTAGAATTAGATTTATCAACTCCACTATGGAACCATCTACTTTGAGCTTCGTCAATGCCTTTGCAATTGCAGGGTTGCTGACGTTATTGAAGGCTGCCTCTATGTCGAGGAAAGCGGCCAGAGTGAATTCTTTGTGATGGAGGGAATATTCTATAGTATAAACCAAGGTGTGTAAGGCCGATCCTACAGATTTTCCCTTACAGTAGGCGTGTTGTGCTGTTGATAACAATTTTAGATCTTTAGCTATACGCAGGTGGATATCAATTAGTCGTTCTAAAGTTTTAAGAAGTAAAGATGATAGACTTATTGCTCGGAGATCTTTTGGGTTTACGTGGGATGATTTCCCAGCCTTAGGTATAAACACAACCTTGACCTCTCTCCACTGAGTTGGGATATAGTTCAAGGTGGTACAGCCGATGAGAATTACTTCAGGGACAGGGATGATAATGTCCACGGCCTTTTGAAGTTCGGCTGGAATTATACCATCAGGTCCAGGGGATTTGTATGGGTCAAAGCTGTTAATGGCCCAAACTAATTTTCAACTTGTAATCAGATCGGGGTTGTTTGTTTTTATACTACCTAGTTCTATGGAATCATAGTTGCATAAGTTCTTAGAGCTTCCTGGAAAGTGAGTGTCCAGAAGAAAAATTGAGCGTTTAATCGCAGGATTCTGTTTTTAAACTGCTAGGCATGGTCGGACTCTTTGAGAGGATTTTTTTTAAATCTAGAAGCTTCTGAAGTATCTTCTATTTCACCACAGAAGTTTCTCCATGAAGTTCTTTTACTTTTCCTCAGTTGATATTTATATGTTTTGAGGGATTCCTTGTAAGAGTCCCAGTCTATTGAGATTTTGGATTGTTTAGCTCGGTTGAAAAGTTTTCTGCATTCCTTCCTGAGCGGTTCTAGCCCCGAGCTCCACCACAGTGGTTTCCGTTTTCCTCTTATTTTTATAAGAGGACAGGATTTGTGAAGTGAGTGGTTAAGGGCAGTGGTAGGGTCATTGACTTTTTTGTCTAGATCCTGTTTGATTGTATGTGTTGAAAATCAAGTACTGTAAAAAAGTAATAATCTATTACATGCCTTTGACATTTCAAGTTTCTATCATTCTCTTCTTTTTTCTGTCACGAGTAAGACAGACTTTAATCTATCAAAATAAAATCCATCATTGAATTTAATAAAAAGTATTTCTTTTATTTGAAATTTCACATTAATGGTCCTTCAAACCGTATAATATTTACCGCGAAATAATTATTTATATAATTTCTTTTTGGCAAATATAGTTCATAACCACAAACATGTCCAGTGCAACACAGCTATCAGCTCTTTTGGTACATCAGTACGAGTTATTCGAAACAATTGAAGCTTCGATTGGTAAATTGAGTTTCAACCCAACAATCTAAAGAATTCAATCTCGCAAGAATGCTCTTTGTGAAAATTGGAACCTGTTCAAAGAAAATCATCATAGTGCCACAGCCATCAAAGCTTTACTGAAACCTGAATCGAAACAAAAATTCGAAGAAGAGAAGAACTATAAACATAAAATGTATCGTAGCTGTGAAGAAAGTTATCTGGATGCCATCGAACACATGTCCACCTTGCAGGATAAATTACTGGAAGTGTTCAACGTAGATGGGAAAGTACTTGCTGTTACGTCAGCAAAATCATTGACCTCAACACATAACCCGCAGCTACCAAAACTTCCACTACCAGTCTTCAACGGCGAGTTCTCTGAATGGCCATCATTTAAAGACTCCTTCCTGGCTCATATTGGAGCTGATCCGTCGCTAACCTGTGTTACAAAGCTCCAATTTTTAAAGGGATGTCTCGTAGGTAAGGCAGCATCTCGTCTTCATGGTGTTTCAGTCACTGCATCTAACTTTCAAATCGCTTGGGACGACATGATCTCTTATTATGATAATAAAAGACTACATGTCGATTCAGCAGTTCAAGCTATTATTACAACCAAAGCTGTTAACGAGGAATCTCCTTCCAAACTGGAGACCTTGTTCAACGACATTAATAAAGCTTTGGGGTCACTTGAAGGCCTTGGTCGTGATGTGAATCAGTGGAATGATGTTCTTGTTCATATCGTTTCTAGCAAACTAGATGGAGCTTCAGTTAAGGAATGGGAAAAAACGTTGGGATCATCAACTAAGCCACCTACCTGGGCAGCGCTCAAAGAGTTTATTTTAACACGCATTCGCTCGCTTGAAGCTTTTGAACGAGCTACATCAGGACAAAATAGGTCCCTACCATCCAACTCAAGACAGCTAGAGAAAGCAAAAGCTCATAATGTATCTGCAGAACAAATAAAACAGGTATGTTTAAATTGTCAAGGCGAGCACTTTATTTCTTCTTGTCCAGGTTTTCTCTCTAAAACTCCAACTATGCGAGCAGACCTCATTAAGCAATTAAAATTGTGCTACGACTGTCTCGGACCTCACCAACTCAATTTATGCTTTTCAAAACGAAGGTGTCAGAAGTGTGGACGACGCCATCACACAACGATACATCAGCAAAATACATCGTTCAATCCAGTATCTACTGCAATATCTAATGAGGCAACTTCCAACAACAACAATAACCGTTTCTCTGCAGTGTCTAATGTCACCTGCACTAATAAGAATCCTAGATCAACAACGCTTCTTGCCACTGCATTGGTTACAGTAACATCCAGTGCTGGAGTGTCTTATACTGTTCGTGCATTCTTTGACCAAGGCTCAGAAGTAAATCTTATATCAGAGTACCTCACCAGTCTTCTCCAGCTACCTCGATCTTACGCATCTTTATCTATAGTTGGTATTGGAGGTGATTCTTTCTCATCTCATCAATCAAAGGGCATGGTAACTGTTGACTTGAAATCTTACACAAGTGAATTTACTTGCAGTTTTAATGCCTACATCTTATCAAAACTAACTAATCTCCTACCATCTTCTATGGCTGAATATTCTGATTGGCCACATCTGCAAAACATTGATCTAGCAGATCCGAACTATTATCAGCCTGGTCGTGTTGAGCTCATACTTGGAGTAGAGATGTATGGACAAGTACTGCAAAGCGGACTTATAAAGGCACTGAAGGAGCACCAATAGCTCAACGTACATCATTAGGGTGGATTATTTCAGGCTCATCTTCGTCAACAGCCCAGTCAACAGCATGCGAATAAATCGTCTAGATGAATTAATGCAAAAGTTTTGGATGCAAGAAGAATGCTTTGAGTCTGAGACTAGTGCACTTACTTCAGAAGAAGAAGAATGCGAACAGATATTCCAATCCACACACTCTCGTGATGCCAAAGGGCGATTGGTAGTACGCCTTCCCTTTAAATCGGTTCCAACTTCATTTGGAGACTCAAGATCTTCAGTTTTAAAATTGCTATACCGAATGAAAAACCGATTCAAACAAAACCCTGAGTTTGCTGCTGATTATTCAGACTTCATTACTGAGTACGAACAACTTGGACATATGCAGCGAGTACCATCACCAATTCAAAATACTCATCAAATGTTTTATTTACCACATCATGGTGTTCTTCGTAATTGCAGTTCAACGACAAAGCTAAGAGTCGTTTTCAATGGCTCTTTAAAAACAGATAAAGGCAAATCGCTCAACGACTACCTTCATGAAGGTAAAAAGCTGCGAGTAGACCTTCCAGATGTTCTGACACGGTGGAGGGTAAATGAGTTTGCTTATTGTGCTGATGTAACCAAAATATTTCGCCAAATCAAAATACACCTAGATGACTGGAACTATCAACGGATTTTATGGACTGAAGGCTCTACCATTCAAGAGTTTATTCTCACTACAGTCACTTGCGGAACCAAATCAGCTCCATTTCTTGCAAACAGGGTGCTGCATCAGTTAGCAGAGGATGAAAGTCATCGATTTGCTGACATTAAAGACGTTATTAAAAAAAATACCTACGTAGATGATGTGTACGATGGAGCAGCGACTCTAGATGAAGGTAAGAATCGCATATCTCAAATTGTTCAGCTCTTTAACGCAGGTGGATTTCAATTGCAAACGTGGTCAGCCAACAACTGCAATTTAATCGAAAATATTCCTTTGGGAAGTCGAGCAAAGACTACATTGCTTTCTATAAATGATGGCCCTGTTCACCGAACTTTGGGGTTAAACTGGCAGCCTAAACAGGATCGATTTGTATTTATCCCACTACAGCAAGAGAAGCCAACTGTTTACACAAAACGCACTGTACTGTTTAGAGCGTCTCAGCTTTTCGTTCCTTTGGGTTGGGTTTCACCTATAGTAGTCAGAGCCAAGTTGTTTATACAAGAACTGTGGATGGCCGGTCTTGATTGGGATCAACCGTTACCGAAATCACTCGAAAGTCGATGGAAAAGTTACATCAATCAGCTTAATGATTTATCCTTGATATCAGTGCCTCGATGGGTTGGAATAACCCCTAGTTGCTTGTCAATTGAACTGCATGGCTTCTCCGATGCATCGAAACTAGCACTTGGGGCTGTCGTATATATCCGTGTAGTAAAAGAAAATGAAACAAATATCACCATACTATCACCAAAAACAAAGGTAGCTCCAACGGAACGCTTGGAAAAGTCCTCAAAACGACCAAGATCTGTACGAGTCACAATTCCTCGGCTGGAATCGACAGCAGCCTTAATGCCCACGAAGCTTGTGAAACACGTTATGAATGCTTTAGATTTACAGGATGCACCCGTTCATCTTTGGAATGACTCCAGTACGGCGCTTTATTGGATTCAAGGTGAGCCATCGAGGTGGAAAGATTTCGTTCGTAACCGAGTTAGCCAAGTACAAGAGATCTTGCCTGAGGCAAATTGGCACATCTCAGGTGAGTATAAACCTGTAGTGTAGACCTCCCTTCTAGAGGAGTATCACCATGCTATTTAGCTGACAGCAATCTTTGGTGGAAAGGGCCACAGTGGCTCAAACTCAGTCAAGATAAGTGGCCAAATCTAATCCTGGTTCCAAACATTAACATAGATCATGAAGAACGTCATCAGCTAGTAGCTGCAACAGTAAAAATGTCACAAACACAAACATGGGATCTTCTTCAACGTTATTAATCTTTGTCTAGGCTTTTCCGAAACACTGCATGGTGCAAACGTGTGATATTACGAAACATAATGTTTATCTTATTGCGAAAAGCCTTAAATACAACCAGCTTATTTACGCCGACTTATTCCAAGTATATCATCAAATAAATGCCCTTTAACACCAATTGAAATTGAAGAAGCAAAATCATTTTGGATTCGCAAAATACAAAATATTTATTTTAAAACTGAAATTAATCAACTTTCTCTTATAGAACCTATTTCACGTCACAGCTCTATTTATCGGCTTACACCATTTCTTGACTCACAAGGAGTTCTGCGAATTGGTGGGCAGCTTCGAAAAGCCCAAATAGATCCAGATATGAAACATCCAATCATATTACCAAAAGATTCAACATTCACCAAACTAGTCTTAAATTATACTCATCAATCAACTCTTCATGGTGGTGTGCAGTTGATGCTAGCAACATTAAGAAGAACACACTGGATCCTTGGGGGTCGTAGTTACGTGCGCTCATTTGTGCACAGCTGTGTAGTATGTGCTCGTCAGCGAGCAGTAACCTCGAAGCAACTCATGGGTCAACTTCCTTACAATCGCACCATTCCCTCTCGTCCATTCTTACATTCTGGCGTGGATTACGCTGGACCATTTATTTTAAAAACTTGGAGAGGGCGAGCAGCAAAAACATACAAGGCCTATCTAATCGTATTTGTTTGTTTTTCCTCATCAGCTGTTCATCTTGAACTAGCCACAGACTATTCCACGGAAGGTTTTATAGCCGCGTACAAAAGGTTCGTGGGCCGTCGGGGTATTTGTGCCACCCTGACTAGCGATTGCGGTACCAATTTAGTAGGAGCTGACGCCGAATTAAGAAACCTTTTCAAAACCGCATCCAAAGAAAGTGAACATTATAAATATGCTGGCAAACGATGGGACCAAATGGAATTTTAATCCTCCGGCAGCACCTCATTTCGGTGGAAAATGGGAAGCGGCAGTCAAGTCAATAATAAGGAAATTTGTATTGGGAAAAGATGTCTGAAACGAAATTCAGTATTGAAAATCTTCGGGGAAGCGAAAACTTCGAAGACTGGAAATTTTCCGTTGAAGCTTATTTCCAAATGAAAGGACTTTGGACGGCTGTTTCTGAAGGTAGTGAGACGGAGAAGGATGCAACGAAGCTCTTAAACGCAAAATCGGAGTTTATATTGCTTGTTGAAACATCCATTTATCCTCATATAAGACATTGCAAAAGCGCTAAGGAGATTTGGGATTCTCTTCAGAAAATTTTTCAAAATCTGGAGTGGAAGAAGAGTGAATCTGCAGCATCTTAAGGTTTTCGGTTGTCAAGCAGTTATTCACATTCCAAAAGAAAAGCGGAAGAAACTCGATGCCAAGGGAAAAGAAGTAATTTTTGTCGGATACTGCACACACTCAAAATCATATCGCTTCTACGATGTAAAGAAAATAGAAGTCGTAATAAGTCGAGATGCAGTTTTCCATGAGCAAATTTTTCCAAAGGATCGTGAGACAAACGATACATCTTATTGTGATATTTTTACAGGATATGATTCAGTGGGGAATGAAGACGAAATTTCATCAGCGGATTCAAACAATGAAATACCAATCGAAATAAGTGACGAAGCGGCAAGTGAAAACAGCTTTTTGGATGCCCAAGATGATTTCATTGTTGAAGAATCTTCAGAAGGAATCATATCTGACAGAGGAATAAGACGATCGACCAGAATAAGAAATCCACCTGAAAGATACGGTTACCTATCGTACATGGCTAACGACAATGAAGATCCAAAGACAGTCGCTGAGGCAATGAAGAGCGAACATATGTCTGACTGGAAAAAAGCAATGAACGATGAATATACAGCTCTTTTGAAAAATGACACTTGGGAAATAGTTTCATTACCAAAAGGAAAGAAAGCCATAAATTCCAAATGGACATTCAAGACGAAAAAAGATGCAAGTGGTAATGTCGAAAAATATAAAGCTAGATTGGTCGTTAAGGGGTATTCGCAACGTCAAGGGATCGATTATCAAGAAACATTTTCTCCCGTCGTAAGGTAAACGTCCATAAGGGTACTTTTAAGTTTGGCTGTACGATATGATTTGGATATCGATCAAATGGATGTTGTGACTGCTTTCCTGTAAAGTGAACTTAACGAAGAGATTTACATGAATCTTCCTGAAGGTTTTGATAATGTTCAAAATATAGTATGTAAACTCAAGAAATCACTGTACGACCTCAAACAAGCTAGCAGAGTTTGGAATAAGAAATTGGATGAAACTTTAAAGCAAATTGGACTTAAACAATCCAAAACCGATCCGTGTATTTATTACAAGACAAACAGCACAGATAAGACTTTCGTCGCTATTTACGTAGACGACATACTGATTGAACATTAACTGGATCTATCGAATACCTCCGCAATTGATCACTTTTCATTATTTAATTTAAAAGAAAAACAACACAAAAAAATACACACGACGCGATTGTTCACTCAACGACCCGCACTATTGAGAAACACACTACATAATAATTAAGATGGACATGAAACACGAAGATGAATGGCATTCGACTGCCATACAATCAACTATTGCCGAACACCATTCATCAATGATATTGCTGTACTACGCTTACTACCAGCAACCCATCAAAATTTCATTCAAGCGTGAATGAAAAAACACTACTTCGTTTGTACAATGTGTTTACGTAGTATGCATATGCATGTCTGTAATGATAGTCTTGTTACTCTATTTGGGCACGGGTGTATATGGGATTACATTTTTATTATGCACTAACATTGTTATCTATTTGCATGCATACCTGAGTAGTGCTGTAGCAAATGGTATGTATTCGTTACTCAGTAACAAGTATATTCTCTTTTGTACCGAATAACGAAACGTTACTCGCAAAAAAATGTCGTTACTTTTACGATGTCGTTACTGTCGTTACTTTCGTTACTTTCGTTACTTTCGTTACTTTCGTTACTTTCGTTACTTTCGTTACTTACGTTGCTTACGTTACTTTCGTTACTCGGTATCGGTATCGGCATTTCGTATGTTTAGTTACTTTGGGTAGTTTGATACTCGGGTTGGTATTTCGCATGTTTAGTTACTTTTGTTACTCGGTATCGGTATCGGCATTTCGTATGTTTAGTTACTTTGGGTAGTTAGGTATCGGATCGGCATTTGGTATGTTTAGTTACTTTGGGTAGTTTGGTACTCGGATTGGTATTTCGCATGTTTAGTTACTTTCGTTACTCGGTATCGGTATCGGCATTTCGTATGTTTAATTACTTTGGGTAGTTAGGTACTCGGGTTGGTATTTCGCATGTTTAGTTACTTTCGTTACTCGGTATCGGTATCGGCATTTCGTATGGTTAGTTACTTTGGGTAGTTTGATACTCGGGTTGGTATTTCGCATGTTTAGTTACTTTTGTTACTCGGTATCGGTATCGGCATTTCGTATGTTTAGTTACTTTGGGTAGTTAGGTATCGGATCGGCATTTGGTATGTTTAGTTACTTTGGGTGAATAGAAAAAGTCGAGCAAGTGGAGGAATACTCATGGGCTTCAAAAATATTCTTAAAAACATCAACTGTCAGTACAAGCTGGTGGGAGACATCTGCATTATGGAAATCAAAGTGGATCATAAGGTACTGAATTTAATTCCGGTGTACTTAAATTGTAATCACAGGGAAAGCTGTTTTACGAAACTTGAAGACAGCTTATTTAGCAGTGACTTATCGAACATCATGCTTATTGGGGACTTTAATGCAAGAACAGGAGCTCTGGAAACCGAAAACAGGCTGAGGGATAGAAACCGTTGTTCTAGAGACATAGCAGTTAACAGAGAAGGAAAAAAAATTGTAGACCTTTGTAACTCATTTGGATTAAGTATATGTAATGGTACCACAGACGGAGATGTATCAGGTGATTTCACTTTTATAGGTCCTCAAGGAAACTCTGTGATCGACTACGCAATGGTGGCGGGTGACTGGAGTGATTTAATAGATGATTTCGAAGTTATAAATGCGATACATTCCGATCATTTACCGATTCAAGTGACAATAACCCTAAATCAGAGGCAGTTCGAACAGTCAGATACATCACGCCTAAAATACAAGTGGAAAAATGCGTATGCCGACAGGTATGCAGTAGCCTTAAATACCGCTCTCCTTTTGCGAGAAGGAAACTCTTCACTCCAGGTTCCTAACTTATACGATCTCGAAGAAAT
This sequence comes from Melanostoma mellinum, assembly GCA_914767635.1. Taxonomy (NCBI): domain Eukaryota; kingdom Metazoa; phylum Arthropoda; class Insecta; order Diptera; family Syrphidae; genus Melanostoma; species Melanostoma mellinum. The sequence continues at coordinate 88,419,164 of OU612058.1, forward strand.
TGTTGAAAGAGCGATACCAGCACAATGTAAAATAAGTAATAACAACACTATACACTACAAAGAAAAATGGTTCGACAAAGACTGTCTGGATGCACGAAGGAGATTGTTGAATGCTATCATCGATTGGATGTCATCCCAAAGGCTGTATACGTTCACTCATATTCAATATTGAACGTCAACATAAATAACACTTCCAATGACTTTGAAGAATATGTCACAAACTAGGAAGGTTAAATAAAGGTCTTCACTTGAAGTTTTAATACCGAAAGTTTTGGCTGTGTTTTATTTTATGAGTTTTGAGTTTTGAGATTTTTATGCGAGTTTAGAAAAGAGTTTTAAAAGAGAATCGAGTTTTTTAAGAAGAAACGTTTTTAACGATAAACATTTTGGTCCTTCTGCGCCAAAAATTGCAAACCAGCAAAAATAAACAAGTGTTTTACACCCACCCATAAAGAATAAGACATTGTGCCGACATTTTGTCGTGATTTTTTTGCATTTATTGTTGAAAATCGGAAAAAGAAAACGTATAGAAAAAGTGAGTTGCAGATACAACACGAAAACAACACTATACAACACGAAAACGGAGAAAAACATTATTGGAAAACGGAAAAAAGCTGCTGACATACAAAAAGAAAACGAGTGAGTAGATTCTACCTTACAACTACTAATATATATATATACACACCTTAATACTAATCGCTTATCATAATTTAAAATCAAATTTAAAAAGTAACTATCAAAATGAATAGCAATAAATTATTTTTAAACAATTGTAAGCAAGTGAGGAAAGACTTCGACAATTTTAAAAAGACTGGGTTGGCTCGTCGGACAAAGAATTATGCGAGCGGGAGGCTCGATATGTTGGAGACGAGCATGTCAGAGGTCAATGCAGGCTACAATGATATCGTCTGTAAAGATTTAAAAGAAGACGAGTTCAAACCATTCAACACACTGTTTGAACAAATCAAAGAAGTGTACCTTGAATATAAGGAGCAATTGTTAGACGTATTGGAGAAGTTCTCGGTACCCACGACATCAAATGTGTCTAATGAAAATACAAATGTTCAACCGAAACGTGATGTTCGCCTTCCAAAAATACAACCACCCACGTTTACAGGTGAATACGAAAATTGGCGTTCGTTCCATGACCAATTCGTGTCACTCGTACACAGCAACACCTCGCTATCTAAAATTGAAAAGTTGCATTATTTAAAATCATGTTGTAAGGAAAGCGCAGGCAACTTACTTGATTCGTATGGTTAGTTACTTTGGGTAGTTTGATACTCGGGTTGGTATTTCGCATGTTTAGTTACTTTTGTTACTCGGTATCGGTATCGGCATTTCGTATGTTTAGTTACTTTGGGTAGTTAGGTATCGGATCGGCATTTGGTATGTTTAGTTACTTTGGGTGAATAGAAAAAGTCGAGCAAGTGGAGGAATACTCATGGGCTTCAAAAATATTCTTAAAAACATCAACTGTCAGTACAAGCTGGTGGGAGACATCTGCATTATGGAAATCAAAGTGGATCATAAGGTACTGAATTTAATTCCGGTGTACTTAAATTGTAATCACAGGGAAAGCTGTTTTACGAAACTTGAAGACAGCTTATTTAGCAGTGACTTATCGAACATCATGCTTATTGGGGACTTTAATGCAAGAACAGGAGCTCTGGAAACCGAAAACAGGCTGAGGGATAGAAACCGTTGTTCTAGAGACATAGCAGTTAACAGAGAAGGAAAAAAAATTGTAGACCTTTGTAACTCATTTGGATTAAGTATATGTAATGGTACCACAGACGGAGATGTATCAGGTGATTTCACTTTTATAGGTCCTCAAGGAAACTCTGTGATCGACTACGCAATGGTGGCGGGTGACTGGAGTGATTTAATAGATGATTTCGAAGTTATAAATGCGATACATTCCGATCATTTACCGATTCAAGTGACAATAACCCTAAATCAGAGGCAGTTCGAACAGTCAGATACATCACGCCTAAAATACAAGTGGAAAAATGCGTATGCCGACAGGTATGCAGTAGCCTTAAATACCGCTCTCCTTTTGCGAGAAGGAAACTCTTCACTCCAGGTTCCTAACTTATACGATCTCGAAGAAATTGTTGAAAGAGCGATACCAGCACAATGTAAAATAAGTAATAACAACACTATACACTACAAAGAAAAATGGTTCGACAAAGACTGTCTGGATGCACGAAGGAGATTGTTGAATGCTATCATCGATTGGATGTCATCCCAAAGGCTGTATACGTTCACTCATATTCAATATTGAACGTCAACATAAATAACACTTCCAATGACTTTGAAGAATATGTCACAAACTAGGAAGGTTAAATAAAGGTCTTCACTTGAAGTTTTAATACCGAAAGTTTTGGCTGTGTTTTATTTTATGAGTTTTGAGTTTTGAGATTTTTATGCGAGTTTAGAAAAGAGTTTTAAAAGAGAATCGAGTTTTTTAAGAAGAAACGTTTTTAACGATAAACATTTTGGTCCTTCTGCGCCAAAAATTGCAAACCAGCAAAAATAAACAAGTGTTTTACACCCACCCATAAAGAATAAGACATTGTGCCGACATTTTGTCGTGATTTTTTTGCATTTATTGTTGAAAATCGGAAAAAGAAAACGTATAGAAAAAGTGAGTTGCAGATACAACACGAAAACAACACTATACAACACGAAAACGGAGAAAAACATTATTGGAAAACGGAAAAAAGCTGCTGACATACAAAAAGAAAACGAGTGAGTAGATTCTACCTTACAACTACTAATATATATATATACACACCTTAATACTAATCGCTTATCATAATTTAAAATCAAATTTAAAAAGTAACTATCAAAATGAATAGCAATAAATTATTTTTAAACAATTGTAAGCAAGTGAGGAAAGACTTCGACAATTTTAAAAAGACTGGGTTGGCTCGTCGGACAAAGAATTATGCGAGCGGGAGGCTCGATATGTTGGAGACGAGCATGTCAGAGGTCAATGCAGGCTACAATGATATCGTCTGTAAAGATTTAAAAGAAGACGAGTTCAAACCATTCAACACACTGTTTGAACAAATCAAAGAAGTGTACCTTGAATATAAGGAGCAATTGTTAGACGTATTGGAGAAGTTCTCGGTACCCACGACATCAAATGTGTCTAATGAAAATACAAATGTTCAACCGAAACGTGATGTTCGCCTTCCAAAAATACAACCACCCACGTTTACAGGTGAATACGAAAATTGGCGTTCGTTCCATGACCAATTCGTGTCACTCGTACACAGCAACACCTCGCTATCTAAAATTGAAAAGTTGCATTATTTAAAATCATGTTGTAAGGAAAGCGCAGGCAACTTACTTGATCACGTCAATGTAGATGATGTGAGCTACGACCAGGCGTGGGAACTTCTTAAGTCTCGGTATGATTTTAAGAGAATTTTAGTAAATCATGAACTGAAGTTATTTTACGATCTACCCGTAGTTCATGAAGAAAAAGCAAATAACATCCGTGAGCTGCTAGACGGTTCGACAAAAATTTTGCATGCATTACGCAATTTAGATGTGCCAGTGCAACATTGGGATGATATAGTGATTTTTCTGTTGTTGAAAAAACTCCCAACAAAGGTGCAATCTCTGTGGGAAACTTCTCTGGGAACCAAGAAAGAAACACCCACATTTAAGGAATTCTCGGAGTTTTTAGAAACAAAATTTAGAACCCTGGAGATGGTTGATCAGCAGCAGAGTGGAAAATCAACATCAACAACACAGAAAAAGTCCACAAAAAACGTTTTCCATGTTAATTCGGAAGCAACCGAAAGCTTCACATGTAAAGTTTGCCATAAAGGCGTTCATTCATTGCGCACATGCGCTAAATTTTTAAAAATGGACGTGAATGGAAGGCAACGAGTAGTTAAACAATTTGGCAATTGTTTTAATTGTCTGGCCTATAGTCACAGGACAAATGGTTGCCCTAGTAACAAAACGTGCCATTTTTGTCAAAGGCCACACAATTCATTGCTGCATTTTGGCAACAATAACAACACAAAACCCAATAACTCACGCTCACAATCATTCGCTCATTCTAATTCATTAGCACACAATACTAACTCACAAAAATCATTCTCGCATTCAAACCAATTTTCATCCAACCCAAACAACACTAGTACTTATGGTTGCAATCATATAGCACACCCAAGTAACCATATTCACTCAAACACAAATCAAAACTCATGTACTCACTCAAACCCAAGCAATCAGATACAATCTCAAACAACACAAATAAACCCCTATGCACAGCCATTTCAACCCTCTGAAGAGCGAAATGGAATACATCCATGCGCAAATTGCTTTCACGCAAATAATCAGCAATCTGATGCTCAGATTTTACTAGCAACAGCCATCGTTAAAGTTAAATCCGCTAGTGGAGAATATTTGAACATGAGAGCACTTGTTGACCCGGGATCACAAGCGACGTTCATAAAGGAATCCGCCGCACAGATCTTAAATTTAAGGAAAAATCGCACATCCCTTGACATTTCAGTTTTAAACGAGTAGTTAAACAATTTGGCAATTGTTTTAATTGTCTGGCCTATAGTCACAGGACAAATGGTTGCCCTAGTAACAAAACGTGCCATTTTTGTCAAAGGCCACACAATTCATTGCTGCATTTTGGCAACAATAACAACACAAAACCCAATAACTCACGCTCACAATCATTCGCTCATTCTAATTCATTAGCACACAATACTAACTCACAAAAATCATTCTCGCATTCAAACCAATTTTCATCCAACCCAAACAACACTAGTACTTATGGTTGCAATCATATAGCACACCCAAGTAACCATATTCACTCAAACACAAATCAAAACTCATGTACTCACTCAAACCCAAGCAATCAGATACAATCTCAAACAACACAAATAAACCCCTATGCACAGCCATTTCAACCCTCTGAAGAGCGAAATGGAATACATCCATGCGCAAATTGCTTTCACGCAAATAATCAGCAATCTGATGCTCAGATTTTACTAGCAACAGCCATCGTTAAAGTTAGATCCGCTAGTGGAGAATATTTGAACATGAGAGCACTTGTTGACCCGGGATCACAAGCGACGTTCATAAAGGAATCCGCCGCACAGATCTTAAATTTAAGGAAAAATCGCACATCCCTTGACATTTCAGTTTTAGGACAAGTAAAGAATGGTTCTTGTCAAAACTATGTTGAATTGCACCTCGGTTCAAAATATTCAAACTTCGAAACATCAACACGAGGTTATGTTTTTAAAACATTGACAGGAATTTTGCCAAACCAGCAAGTATTTCCAAACAAGTGGAAACACATTCAAGGATTGAAGCTGGCAGATCCTACCTTTCATCAACCGTCAGGAATAGATCTGTTACTAGGTAACGACGTTTTTTGTGAAATGGTTTTACCTCACATAATAAGGGATGAAGACCCAATTTCTCCAATTGCGCAAAAAACACAATTTGGATGGATTATACTTGGTAAAATACCTAAGGAAATACCACAAAACATACAAGTCTACACCCAGTTTGTTGATGTTGAAACACAACTCAGAAAATTTTGGGAAATCGAGGAGTTACCTTATGAAAAACCAGAAGATGAGGAGAATGTTGCATGTGAACAACATTTTTTACAACACACCAAGAGAGTGCCGGGAGGGCGCTTTGAAGTGTCCCTTCCGTTCAAAGAAAATAAACGCCCAGCAATGCCATCTGCAAAAGAAACTGTTTTAAAAATGTATTATAAACAGGAAAGGAGGTTACTTACCAACCCAGCACTGCATAAAGAATACAATGCGTGTATAGCGGAGTATCTGGAACTTGACCAGATGGAAGAAGTTGATGAGCATCAATATAAAACACTTTTGTCACCGTATCACTACGTCGTGCCACATCACGCCGTCATAAAGGAGTCCAGTACAACCACCAAGCTGCGAGTGGTCTTCAATGCGGCCTTTAAAACTTCAGACGGTAGGTCTCTAAATGACCATCTAATGACTGGGCCAAAAACCCAAACGGACATTACGTCGATAGTGTTGAGATGGAGGGCCAATAAAATTACTTTCACGGCCGATATAGCTAAAATGTACCGTCAAATACAAATAAATCCCCAAGACGCGTACTATCAACTTCTCTTTTGGCGAGAAAACCCGATGGCACCCATTAAACTTTATAAAGTTAAAGTTTTGATGTTCGGTACAGCTCCTGCACCATACCTGGCAAACCGAACGTTGAAGATGCTGGCCGGCGATGAGGAAGCAACTTATCCACTCGCTGCACAAATGGTTCGCAACGACATGTACGTCGATGACCTGGTGTCTGGTGCAGACTCACTCGAAATCGCTATGAAAAAATATGATGAAATAACAAAGTTATTGTTTTCGGCTGGTTTTCATCTTCGAAAATGGATGAGCAACTCCGAAGAATTTTTAAACCCAATACCGATGGAAGATCGGGAAACAAGTGTGTCACTTACATTTGGTGCGTCAGAACAAGTAGAACACACGAAAACATTAGGTATCAGCTGGTATCCATCGGCTGATTCATTTTCGTTTAAGCAAGTTGAAATTGAAGAAGTTATCTCAAAACGCACAATACTCTCGACGATCGCACGGCTGTTCGACCCTTTGGGATGGATTTCACCCTGCACAGTGAAAGCAAAAATAGTTATGCAGCAATTATGGCTGCGTGGTCTATCATGGGACGAAACGATTCCAACGGAATTACAACTGGAATGGTCATCGTTCCAAGAAGAATTAACAAGTTTAGGAGATATTCGCATTCCTAGATGGATAAACACCCATGGAGACGAACAACAATTGGAACTACATGGTTTCAGCGATGCTTCCATCAAGGCTTATGGAGCTGTAGTATACCTTAGGGTTTTAGACAACAACGGCTGCATTTACACTCATTTACTGATGTCCAAAGCCCGAGTAGCACCACTCAATACAGTCTCATTGCCAAGGTAAGAGTTGTGCGGAGCAGTGATACTCTCGAACCTATTGAAATATATAAATTCTGTACTGCCCTGTAAGATTACCAAAATTTATGCTTGGACCGACTCTACAATTACGCTCTGTTGGATAAAGGCATCACCATACAGATGGAAAACCTTTGTATCAAACAGAGTGGCTGAAATACAAAGGTCAGCAAATACAATTTGGAAACATATTCCAACAAAATTAAACCCAGCGGACCTAGCATCTCGTGGGGCTTTACCATCAATGCTGATTAAAAATGTTCTTTGGTGGGAGGGTCCAGATTTTCTTCGAGAGAAATGGGATTTCTCTATTCCGACACAACCAACACAACTTGAAACAGAGGAAGAAGCAAAAGCTGTTCAAGTGTTTCTCTGTAACAACAATGAAAACGACATATCGCGATTAATTCATAATAACTCCAAACTTCCAAAACTTTTAAGAGTTTTGGTATATATACAAAGATTTACACACAACACACGAAAAACTGATAGAATAAATTTGAACACCGTCGTCATATCGCCCTTAGAACTGCAATCTGCTCTTCATTCAGCTATTCAAATAGCACAAACCGAAATGTTCTCTGACTTATTTGAAGAACTTAGGAAAACAGGAACAACAAAAAAGCAGTATAAAGGTTTGAATCTTTTCATTGATGGAGACAAGATTATTAGGATAGGAGGTAGGCTTCAAAAATCAGAGTTGCCTTATGATCAGAGGCATCCAATAATTTTAAAACCGAACCATCACTTAACAACCCTGCTCATAAATGATGCACATGACCGAACACTGCATGGCGGATTTCAACAAATAGTCAATTTCTTGAGAAGTAAATACTGGGTATTTCAAATCAAGAACGCAGTTAAGAAGTTTCTACATCAATGTGTTATATGCTATAGATATAAACCGAAGCCCATGCAACAATTGATGGGAAATCTACCGGCTCCAAGAATTACGATGTCGAGGCCATTTACTCATACAGGCGTCGATTACGCTGGACCCATGGAAGTAAAGGCCTGGAAAGGAAGAAATTCAAAGAGATTTAAAGGCTATTTTGCCGTATTTATCTGTCTAGCGACGAAGGCTATTCATCTCGAAGCTGTGACAGACTTGACAACACAAACATTCATCGCGGCTTTCCGGCGATTCACATCACGTCGTGGGATCTGTTCCAACTTATATAGCGACTGTGGGACCAACTTCAAGGGCGCTAACACAGAACTTTTTAAAATGTTAAAGGCTGCTAAACACGACTACAACGAAATAGCTGAATCAATTAGCAACTTAGGAACCAAATGGAATTTCATTCCTCCCGCTTCTCCCCACTTCGGAGGATTATGGGAAGCCGGAGTGAAATCCGTTAAATTCCATTTGAAACGAATTGCCCGAAATGAAGCGCTAACATTTGAGGAACTCAGCACGCTTCTAGCCCAAATAGAAGCATGCCTTAACTCGAGACCCCTCTGCCCGTTAACGGATAATTTCGAAGACTTCGCTGCATTAACACCTGCGCACTTTTGATAGGCACTTCAAGCTATGTCGTTCCAGAAGCAGACCTATCAACCCAAAAAATTGGATACTTGGACCGATGGAAGCGTATTCAGGCATCACTCCAAACATTTTGGAAAGAATGGAGCGGCGAGTACTTGACACGACTTCAAAATAGGCCGAAGTGGCTAAAAAGCGAAAAGCAACCCAAAATCGGAGACCTGGTACTTGTACGCGATGAACGACTTCCACCATCGAAATGGCTTCTAGCACGTATCATCGCAACGTACCCCGGATCAGACAATCTAATAAGAGTTGTCAACCTAAAGACAACACAGGGAGAACTAAAACGTCCAATAACCAAAATTTGCCCGTTACCGTCAAACGACACTAACACCGAAGAAACAATAATTTAAGAATATAACACAAATAACAAAACTCAGTTTAATTACACCCAAAACCAAAATTAAATGCAACATTGTACCCATACAAAGCTCACTCAACATAAAATCATTGCTGTAACAATTCAACAGCTCACTCACTCATTCCATTATCAACAAACCACACAAAATCAACCCTTCTTAATAACATACAGTCCACTTAAACCCTTCAAGCATAAGCATACATACACATTCATACCTTTTCGAACAAACTAACTCATCAATCAACTCACCGATGCAGAATTTTCAACCAAACACTTCAAGAATTCAGTCATAACACATAAAAAATTCGAACTTAAAATCAAATATTTTAACCACCCACTCATAATACAATTATTCGAATCTAACACCATACGCTAGATCACCCACTCATAATAAAAAACATTCGGATTTGACATCATACTTTGGATGTCGAATCACTCACTCAAAACACACATCGTTCGAGTTTTTAAAAAATCATACATACAACACTCTCATTTCACATCTTTAAAAACTTTAAATCCAAACACACTCAGTACATCAAATCTAAAATTATCGTACTTAAAAAACCGATACGGAATGTACGCAAATCCACGAATCACTGAATAGATCGAACAAAGATTTAAAGAACATCTTATCCGACCACACGTACACTAGCATCATCAGGCTAGTTAGCTTATACCACATTTATAAAATAATTCATGCCTGTAGAGAAGCAAACAATCAAAACACTTTATAAATAAGTGCCAGGCCAATAATCCTGGGGGATGGAATCACACCCCAAACATTAATAGCAGTAATTACTGCACTATAAAATAATTAAATATCTGCATAAAAGTATACTCAACGATTCGAATACATTCAAAAGCATATACAGGTATGCATACGACTTCGTTAAGGACTCGGATCAAAGGAGTATGGATATAGTGACAGCTAAGGCGATGTTACAGCTACTGTTAGGCAAAAATTGGCCACTATATCCACAATTCACACAATGTCTAGACCAGTCAAAGAACAAAGTTATAAACAAAGATCAAAGGTGTAATATATAATGGTTACGACAACAACGCTGCTGTACAAGTACCACAACAAACTGAGATTAAAACAAAATCCCCGAGCGTCATCGCAGGGAAAATTATCAACTTTACGGAGTATACCCACAAACTATTATGTTATTAAAAGCTATCAGAATTTTAAACATATTAAATTGAATAGACAAAAGCAAAAATTATACTAGCATAACAGAAAATCACCTCAAAATCAAATCAAAACAAAATAATCAAATATGAGTTAAGAAATACACTTCATAAAAACAAACCGACAACTCAACCAAGGAAGAGCAACGACCCCAGTCAGCTGGTCAATTTGTTCAACGATTCACTACACATATCTATACACGGCATATAATTCCTAAGGCGCCGTGAGTTTAGATAGCAAACTTGGACTTGATTTGAAATAGAAGTAAACCAATGTCCTTATATATGTACATAGACGTAAGGAAACATAAAAGAAGCATAAAACAATAGTAATAATAGAATTTAAACAAAAGAGTAACACAATTTAAACAAATTAAACAAACATAAATACCGTCACCAGTTGATGGAATAGCTGAAAAGAAATCTGTTTGTATGTACCACATCCATCATAAGCGCACTCATTGCACGTTAAATTGTCCACACAACCAAAATTATCCAATGAAACAACTAACAAAAATAATAATAATAACTAATAACAAATGAATTAAATGGAAATTAATATAATGAAACAAAATTTATACACCGAAACCGAAACACACAAACATGAAAAACGTCCATCAAAATCTATTTGATAGTCGAATCAACAAACGAGTGTCGACTTGACGTTTGACATTTAAGAATGCGCTCACTTCAAAATAGCTCAGGCCGTGTTCATTGAGGTTCACAAAATTGAATATCTGCGATTGGGCAATTTGGGCACAAATCACTTTGGAGTTGCTATAAAGTTGAAAAGGTTGAAATAAAGTCTCTGCTTGTAAAAAATTATCGCCTTATTATTCTAATTGTTTTATATTAAATTTCGTAAAAAATATTAAATACATTTTCTCTTTGCATGTGAGATACGAAAGTCTTTATGTATGTAATGGAAGAAATCGAACTGGATCACAAGGACACGATCGTTTACTTCGTCACTGGGGGGGGAGAATGTTGAATGCTATCATCGATTGGATGTCATCCCAAAGGCTGTATACGTTCACTCATATTCAATATTGAACGTCAACATAAATAACACTTCCAATGACTTTGAAGAATATGTCACAAACTAGGAAGGTTAAATAAAGGTCTTCACTTGAAGTTTTAATACCGAAAGTTTTGGCTGTGTTTTATTTTATGAGTTTTGAGTTTTGAGATTTTTATGCGAGTTTAGAAAAGAGTTTTAAAAGAGAATCGAGTTTTTTAAGAAGAAACGTTTTTAACGATAAACATTTTGGTCCTTCTGCGCCAAAAATTGCAAACCAGCAAAAATAAACAAGTGTTTTACACCCACCCATAAAGAATAAGACATTGTGCCGACATTTTGTCGTGATTTTTTTGCATTTATTGTTGAAAATCGGAAAAAGAAAACGTATAGAAAAAGTGAGTTGCAGATACAACACGAAAACAACACTATACCTACAACACGAAAACGGAGAAAAACATTATTGGAAAACGGAAAAAAGCTGCTGACATACAAAAAGAAAACGAGTGAGTAGATTCTACCTTACAACTACTAATATATATATATACACACCTTAATACTAATCGCTTATCATAATTTAAAATCAAATTTAAAAAGTAACTATCAAAATGAATAGCAATAAATTATTTTTAAACAATTGTAAGCAAGTGAGGAAAGACTTCGACAATTTTAAAAAGACTGGGTTGGCTCGTCGGACAAAGAATTATGCGAGCGGGAGGCTCGATATGTTGGAGACGAGCATGTCAGAGGTCAATGCAGGCTACAATGATATCGTCTGTAAAGATTTAAAAGAAGACGAGTTCAAACCATTCAACACACTGTTTGAACAAATCAAAGAAGTGTACCTTGAATATAAGGAGCAATTGTTAGACGTATTGGAGAAGTTCTCGGTACCCACGACATCAAATGTGTCTAATGAAAATACAAATGTTCAACCGAAACGTGATGTTCGCCTTCCAAAAATACAACCACCCAAGTTTACAGGTGAATACGAAAATTGGCGTTCGTTCCATGACCAATTCGTGTCACTCGTACACAGCAACACCTCGCTATCTAAAATTGAAAAGTTGCATTATTTAAAATCATGTTGTAAGGAAAGCGCAGGCAACTTACTTGATCACGTCAATGTAGATGATGTGAGCTACGACCAGGCGTGGGAACTTCTTAAGTCTCGGTATGATTTTAAGAGAATTTTAGTAAATCATGAACTGAAGTTATTTTACGATCTACCCGTAGTTCATGAAGAAAAAGCAAATAACATCCGTGAGCTGCTAGACGGTTCGACAAAAATTTTGCATGCATTACGCAATTTAGATGTGCCAGTGCAACATTGGGATGATATAGTGATTTTTCTGTTGTTGAAAAAACTCCCAACAAAGGTGCAATCTCTGTGGGAAACTTCTCTGGGAACCAAGAAAGAAACACCCACATTTAAGGAATTCTCGGAGTTTTTAGAAACAAAATTTAGAACCCTGGAGATGGTTGATCAGCAGCAGAGTGGAAAATCAACATCAACAACACAGAAAAAGTCCACAAAAAACGTTTTCCATGTTAATTCGGAAGCAACCGAAAGCTTCACATGTAAAGTTTGCCATAAAGGCGTTCATTCATTGCGCACATGCGCTAAATTTTTAAAAATGGACGTGAATGGAAGGCAACGAGTAGTTAAACAATTTGGCAATTGTTTTAATTGTCTGGCCTATAGTCACAGGACAAATGGTTGCCCTAGTAACAAAACGTGCCATTTTTGTCAAAGGCCACACAATTCATTGCTGCATTTTGGCAACAATAACAACACAAAACCCAATAACTCACGCTCACAATCATTCGCTCATTCTAATTCATTAGCACACAATACTAACTCACAAAAATCATTCTCGCATTCAAACCAATTTTCATCCAACCCAAACAACACTAGTACTTATGGTTGCAATCATATAGCACACCCAAGTAACCATATTCACTCAAACACAAATCAAAACTCATGTACTCACTCAAACCCAAGCAATCAGATACAATCTCAAACAACACAAATAAACCCCTATGCACAGCCATTTCAACCCTCTGAAGAGCGAAATGGAATACATCCATGCGCAAATTGCTTTCACGCAAATAATCAGCAATCTGATGCTCAGATTTTACTAGCAACAGCCATCGTTAAAGTTAAATCCGCTAGTGGAGAATATTTGAACATGAGAGCACTTGTTGACCCGGGATCACAAGCGACGTTCATAAAGGAATCCGCCGCACAGATCTTAAATTTAAGGAAAAATCGCACATCCCTTGACATTTCAGTTTTAAACGAGTAGTTAAACAATTTGGCAATTGTTTTAATTGTCTGGCCTATAGTCACAGGACAAATGGTTGCCCTAGTAACAAAACGTGCCATTTTTGTCAAAGGCCACACAATTCATTGCTGCATTTTGGCAACAATAACAACACAAAACCCAATAACTCACGCTCACAATCATTCGCTCATTCTAATTCATTAGCACACAATACTAACTCACAAAAATCATTCTCGCATTCAAACCAATTTTCATCCAACCCAAACAACACTAGTACTTATGGTTGCAATCATATAGCACACCCAAGTAACCATATTCACTCAAACACAAATCAAAACTCATGTACTCACTCAAACCCAAGCAATCAGATACAATCTCAAACAACACAAATAAACCCCTATGCACAGCCATTTCAACCCTCTGAAGAGCGAAATGGAATACATCCATGCGCAAATTGCTTTCACGCAAATAATCAGCAATCTGATGCTCAGATTTTACTAGCAACAGCCATCGTTAAAGTTAAATCCGCTAGTGGAGAATATTTGAACATGAGAGCACTTGTTGACCCGGGATCACAAGCGACGTTCATAAAGGAATCCGCCGCACAGATCTTAAATTTAAGGAAAAATCGCACATCCCTTGACATTTCAGTTTTAGGACAAGTAAAGAATGGTTCTTGTCAAAACTATGTTGAATTGCACCTCGGTTCAAAATATTCAAACTTCGAAACATCAACACGAGGTTATGTTTTTAAAACATTGACAGGAATTTTGCCAAACCAGCAAGTATTTCCAAACAAGTGGAAACACATTCAAGGATTGAAGCTGGCAGATCCTACCTTTCATCAACCGTCAGGAATAGATCTGTTACTAGGTAACGACGTTTTTTGTGAAATGGTTTTACCTCACATAATAAGGGATGAAGACCCAATTTCTCCAATTGCGCAAAAAACACAATTTGGATGGATTATACTTGGTAAAATACCTAAGGAAATACCACAAAACATACAAGTCTACACCCAGTTTGTTGATGTTGAAACACAACTCAGAAAATTTTGGGAAATCGAGGAGTTACCTTATGAAAAACCAGAAGATGAGGAGAATGTTGCATGTGAACAACATTTTTTACAACACACCAAGAGAGTGCCGGGAGGGCGCTTTGAAGTGTCCCTTCCGTTCAAAGAAAATAAACGCCCAGCAATGCCATCTGCAAAAGAAACTGTTTTAAAAATGTATTATAAACAGGAAAGGAGGTTACTTACCAACCCAGCACTGCATAAAGAATACAATGCGTGTATAGCGGAGTATCTGGAACTTGACCAGATGGAAGAAGTTGATGAGCATCAAGATAAAACACTTTTGTCACCGTATCACTACGTCGTGCCACATCACGCCGTCATAAAGGAGTCCAGTACAACCACCAAGCTGCGAGTGGTCTTCAATGCGGCCTTTAAAACTTCAGACGGTAGGTCTCTAAATGACCATCTAATGACTGGGCCAAAAACCCAAACGGACATTACGTCGATAGTGTTGAGATGGAGGGCCAATAAAATTACTTTCACGGCCGATATAGCTAAAATGTACCGTCAAATACAAATAAATCCCCAAGACGCGTACTATCAACTTCTCTTTTGGCGAGAAAACCCGATGGCACCCATTAAACTTTATAAAGTTAAAGTTTTGATGTTCGGTACAGCTCCTGCACCATACCTGGCAAACCGAACGTTGAAGATGCTGGCCGGCGATGAGGAAGCAACTTATCCACTCGCTGCACAAATGGTTCGCAACGACATGTACGTCGATGACCTGGTGTCTGGTGCAGACTCACTCGAAATCGCTATGAAAAAATATGATGAAATAACAAAGTTATTGTTTTCGGCTGGTTTTCATCTTCGAAAATGGATGAGCAACTCCGAAGAATTTTTAAACCCAATACCGATGGAAGATCGGGAAACAAGTGTGTCACTTACATTTGGTGCGTCAGAACAAGTAGAACACACGAAAACATTAGGTATCAGCTGGTATCCATCGGCTGATTCATTTTCGTTTAAGCAAGTTGAAATTGAAGAAGTTATCTCAAAACGCACAATACTCTCGACGATCGCACGGCTGTTCGACCCTTTGGGATGGATTTCACCCTGCACAGTGAAAGCAAAAATAATTATGCAGCAATTATGGCTGCGTGGTCTATCATGGGACGAAACGATTCCAACGGAATTACAACTGGAATGGTCATCGTTCCAAGAAGAATTAACAAGTTTAGGAGATATTCGCATTCCTAGATGGATAAACACCCATGGAGACGAACAACAATTGGAACTACATGGTTTCAGCGATGCTTCCATCAAGGCTTATGGAGCTGTAGTATACCTTAGGGTTTTAGACAACAACGGCTGCATTTACACTCATTTACTGATGTCCAAAACCCGAGTAGCACCACTCAATACAGTCTCATTGCCAAGGTAAGAGTTGTGCGGAGCAGTGATACTCTCGAACCTATTGAAATATATAAATTCTGTACTGCCCTGTAAGATTACCAAAATTTATGCTTGGACCGACTCTACAATTACGCTCTGTTGGATAAAGGCATCACCATACAGATGGAAAACCTTTGTATCAAACAGAGTGGCTGAAATACAAAGGTCAGCAAATACAATTTGGAAACATATTCCAACAAAATTAAACCCAGCGGACCTAGCATCTCGTGGGGCTTTACCATCAATGCTGATTAAAAATGTTCTTTGGTGGGAGGGTCCAGATTTTCTTCGAGAGAAATGGGATTTCTCTATTCCGACACAACCAACACAACTTGAAACAGAGGAAGAAGCAAAAGCTGTTCAAGTGTTTCTCTGTAACAACAATGAAAACGACATATCGCGATTAATTCATAATAACTCCAAACTTCCAAAACTTTTAAGAGTTTTGGTATATATACAAAGATTTACACACAACACACGAAAAACTGATAGAATAAATTTGAACACCGTCGTCATATCGCCGTTAGAACTGCAATCTGCTCTTCATTCAGCTATTCAAATAGCACAAACCGAAATGTTCTCTGACTTATTTGAAGAACTTAGGAAAACAGGAACAACAAAAAAGCAGTATAAAGGTTTGAATCTTTTCATTGATGGAGACAAGATTATTAGGATAGGAGGTAGGCTTCAAAAATCAGAGTTGCCTTATGATCAGAGGCATCCAATAATTTTAAAACCGAACCATCACTTAACAACCCTGCTCATAAATGATGCACATGACCGAACACTGCATGGCGGATTTCAACAAATAGTCAATTTCTTGAGAAGTAAATACTGGGTATTTCAAATCAAGAACGCAGTTAAGAAGTTTCTACATCAATGTGTTATATGCTATAGATATAAACCGAAGCCCATGCAACAATTGATGGGAAATCTACCGGCTCCAAGAATTACGATGTCGAGG
Source organism: Melanostoma mellinum (assembly GCA_914767635.1). NCBI lineage: Eukaryota > Metazoa > Arthropoda > Insecta > Diptera > Syrphidae > Melanostoma > Melanostoma mellinum. Next base: position 88,436,023 of record OU612058.1, read on the forward strand.
CCATTTACTCATACAGGCGTCGATTACGCTGGACCCATGGAAGTAAAGGCCTGGAAAGGAAGAAATTCAAAGAGATTTAAAGGCTATTTTGCCGTATTTATCTGTCTAGCGACGAAGGCTATTCATCTCGAAGCTGTGACAGACTTGACAACACAAACATTCATCGCGGCTTTCCGGCGATTCACATCACGTCGTGGGATCTGTTCCAACTTATATAGCGACTGTGGGACCAACTTCAAGGGCGCTAACACAGAACTTTTTAAAATGTTAAAGGCTGCTAAACACGACTACAACGAAATAGCTGAATCAATTAGCAACTTAGGCACCAAATGGAATTTCATTCCTCCCGCTTCTCCCCACTTCGGAGGATTATGGGAAGCCGGAGTGAAATCCGTTAAATTCCATTTGAAACGAATTGCCCGAAATGAAGCGCTAACATTTGAGGAACTCAGCACGCTTCTAGCCCAAATAGAAGCATGCCTTAACTCGAGACCCCTCTGCCCGTTAACGGATAATTTCGAAGACTTCGCTGCATTAACACCTGCGCACTTTTTGATAGGCACTTCAAGCTATGTCGTTCCAGAAGCAGACCTATCAACCCAAAAAATTGGATACTTGGACCGATGGAAGCGTATTCAGGCATCACTCCAAACATTTTGGAAAGAATGGAGCGGCGAGTACTTGACACGACTTCAAAATAGGCCGAAGTGGCTAAAAAGCGAAAAGCAACCCAAAATCGGAGACCTGGTACTTGTACGCGATGAACGACTTCCACCATCGAAATGGCTTCTAGCACGTATCATCGCAACGTACCCCGGATCAGACAATCTAATAAGAGTTGTCAACCTAAAGACAACACAGGGAGAACTAAAACGTCCAATAACCAAAATTTGCCCGTTACCGTCAAACGACACTAACACCGAAGAAACAATAATTTAAGAATATAACACAAATAACAAAATTCAGTTTAATTACACCCAAAACCAAAATTAAATGCAACATTGTACCCATACAAAGCTCACTCAACATAAAATCATTGCTGTAACAATTCAACAGCTCACTCACTCATTCCATTATCAACAAACCACACAAAATCAACCCTTCTTAATAACATACAGTCCACTTAAACCCTTCAAGCATAAGCATACATACACATTCATACCTTTTCGAACAAACTTACTCATCAATCAACTCACCGATGCAGAATTTTCAACCAAACACTTCAAGAATTCAGTCATAACACATAAAAAATTCGAACTTAAAATCAAATATTTTAACCACCCACTCATAATACAATTATTCGAATCTAACACCATACGCTAGATCACCCACTCATAATAAAAAACATTCGGATTTGGCATCATACTTTGGATGTCGAATCACTCACTCAAAACACACATCGTTCGAGTTTTTAAAAAATCATACATACAACACTCTCATTTCACATCTTTAAAAACTTTAAATCCAAACACACTCAGTACATCAAATCTAAAATTATCGTACTTAAAAAACCGATACGGAATGTACGCAAATCCACGAATCACTGAATAGATCGAACAAAGATTTAAAGAACATCTTATCCGACCACACGTACACTAGCATCATCAGGCTAGTTAGCTTATACCACATTTATAAAATAATTCATGCCTGTAGAGAAGTAAACAATCAAAACACTTTATAAATAAGTGCCAGGACAATAATCCTGGGGGATGGAATCACACCCCAAACATTAATAGCAGTAATTACTGCACTATAAAATAATTAAATATCTGCATAAAAGTATACTCAACGATTCGAATACATTCAAAAGCATATACAGGTATGCATACGACTTCGTTAAGGACTCGGATCAAAGGAGTATGGATATAGTGACAGCTAAGGCGATGTTACAGCTACTGTTAGGCAAAAATTGGCCACTATATCCACAATTCACACAATGTCTAGACCAGTCAAAGAACAAAGTTATAAACAAAGATCAAAGGTGTAATATATAATGGTTACGACAACAACGCTGCTGTACAAGTACCACAACAAACTGAGATTAAAACAAAATCCCCGAGCGTCATCGCAGGGAAAATTATCAACTTTACGGAGTATAAACACAAACTATTATGTTATTAAAAGCTATCAGAATTTTAAACATATTAAATTGAATAGACAAAAGCAAAAATTATACTAGCATAACAGAAAATCACCTCAAAATCAAATCAAAACAAAATAATCAAATATGAGTTAAGAAATACACTTCATAAAAACAAACCGACAACTCAACCAAGGAAGAGCAACGACCCCAGTCAGCTGGTCAATTTGTTCAACGATTCACTACACATATCTATACACGGCATATAATTCCTAAGGCGCCGTGAGTTTAGATAGCAAACTTGGACTTGATTTGAAATAGAAGTAAACCAATGTCCTTATATATGTACATAGACGTAAGGAAACATAAAAGAAGCATAAAACAATAGTAATAATAGAATTTAAACAAAAGAGTAACACAATTTAAACAAATTAAACAAACATAAATACCGTCACCAGTTGATGGAATAGCTGAAAAGAAATCTGTTTGTATGTACCACATCCATCATAAGCGCACTCATTGCACGTTAAATTGTCCACACAACCAAAATTATCCAATGAAACAACTAACAAAAATAATAATAATAACTAATAACAAATGAATTAAATGGAAATTAATATAATGAAACAAAATTTATACACCGAAACCGAAACACACAAACATGAAAAACGTCCATCAAAATCTATTTGATAGTCGAATCAACAAACGAGTGTCGACTTGACGTTTGACATTTAAGAATGCGCTCTATTCAAAATAGCTCAGGCCGTGTTCATTGAGGTTCACAAAATTGAATATCTGCGATTGGGCAATTTGGGCACAAATCACTTTGGAGTTGCTATAAAGTTGAAAAGGTTGAAATAAAGTCTCTGCTTGTAAAAAATTATCGCCTTATTATTCTAATTGTTTTATATTAAATTTCGTAAAAAATATTAAATACATTTTCTCTTTGCATGTGAGATACGAAAGTCTTTATGTATGTAATGGAAGAAATCGAACTGGATCACAAGGACACGATCGTTTACTTCGTCACTGGGGGGGGAGAATGTTGAATGCTATCATCGATTGGATGTCATCCCAAAGGCTGTATACGTTCACTCATATTCAATATTGAACGTCAACATAAATAACACTTCCAATGACTTTGAAGAATATGTCACAAACTAGGAAGGTTAAATAAAGGTCTTCACTTGAAGTTTTAATACCGAAAGTTTTGGCTGTGTTTTATTTTATGAGTTTTGAGTTTTGAGATTTTTATGCGAGTTTAGAAAAGAGTTTTAAAAGAGAATCGAGTTTTTTAAGAAGAAACGTTTTTAACGATAAACAGAGATCGTATGCCTGGCTAAGGTTGTTTAGAAGATACCCCGATAACATCTATTCCAAACAACAATATCTAGCAGCTAATAAAACTTACAAAGAGCTACTAAAGATGAAAAAACAAACTTACTCAAGGAAAATCGCTCGAGACCTTGCAGTATGTAGAAATACAGGTGAATTCTGGAAGATTGTTCGCGAAATGAATAAAAAATCAAACAAACTAGTCGCACCACCAGTTGATATTGATAGCTTAGTGGAACATTTTCGAAAGCTAACGGAAGATAGTTTTTCCTCATCTTTTCAGTATGCCATTCCTTATCAACAGAACGATGGGCTTGATTCGTCATTTTCTTGTTCAGAAGTTCAAACTGTGTTGAATGAGCTACAAAACAATAAGTCACCTGAATCAAACGGAATCCCTCAAGAATACTACAAATTTAGCACATCTCTCTTCGTAGAATACCTAACAAGAGCCTTAAACCAAGCATATGAGAGCGCTAGTATACCAAGCTGTTTCAAAGAAGCTATCATCTGCCCGATTTTCAAAAAAGGGGACAATAGAGTCTCCGCCAACTACAGAGGTATATCGTTGCTAAATTCAGCCATGAAGGTCCTAGCAAAACTTATATACAAACGCTTATATAACTGGGTAGAGGAAAATAACCTGTTGAGTGAAGCGCAAGCTGGTTTTCGTGAAAACTACTCTGCTATTGACCAAATTTACACGCTTACCAATATAGCTGAGATATTTAAGGGATCGAAAAAGAAGCTTTATGCCTTTTTTATCGACTTCAAAGCCGCATTCGATACCATAGACAGAAAAGCACTGATGTTGAAGCTATACAATAACGGAATTTCGACAAAGTTTGGGAACATTTTAGAGCGATTATACGACTCAACAACCTCTGCAGTAACCCTTGGAAGCAAAGTATCTGATCAGTTCCCAGTAGACATAGGGCTAAGACAAGGCTGCTGCCTCAGCCCCTTACTTTTCGCTTTATTTATAGACGACATCGAAGAAATTCTACAAGGAGGAGCTCGAGTTTCACCAGACATTCTAATAAAAGTGCTAATGTTCGCAGATGATATCGTCATGTTTGCTGAGTCAATCGAAAGCCTCCAACTTATGATAAATCGTTTATTCGTTTATTGCAACAAATGGAGACTCCAGGTGAACCTCGACAAATCAAAAGTTATGATTTTTCGAAACGGATTAGGGCGAAATTGTCGCAGCGAAAAGTGGAAGTTTGGAGAGCACAACATTGAAATCGTGAGTGAATACAACTATCTTGGCATGCGGATTTCTAGAAATCTTAACCTCAAGAACCACATGACAGATAAATTATCTAAGGCAAAAACTGCGCTAAATGCGACCGTGAGAGGTGTGATGCACAGCAGAGATGTTCAGTATGAAGCAATATACCAAATCTTCAAAACAACGGCCAAGTCTATAATGTTCTACGCTGCACAAGTTTGGGGACACAAAGAATTCGAAGAAGTGGAGCAAATTCTTAGATACTTTTTGAAGCGCACATTGAAACTACCCAGCAGTACGGCTAACCACATCCTTTTGCTGGAAACAGGTCTTTCTCCGATGTTTATCTCAACACTTAAAATACAGGTTGACTATATACTAAAGACAATAGCAATGGATGATACACGATTGCCTAAGCAGATAACAAGGATGGTGATCAGGAAGAGAATTTCTTGGTTTGAGTCCTGGAATAATTTAGCCCAGTACAGTGGACTCTCGCTCGATCTTGAATATGACTCGATTAACACATGGAAAAGCCAACTCTATAATTTAATCAGCTTAGTAGATGAAAAAAAGCGTGAAGATTTCATTTGGAAAGCCAGGAGCTCATTTCATAGAAACATTTATGCGCAGCTTGACTACAACTTAGCAGCTAAAAACTACTTCAGGGCGGAGTTTTCAACCGACCTCATGTCACTTGTTTTAAAAACACGGGGAGAGTTACTCCCCCTGAATCATATACCTCACAGGAGCGATTTACAAGAAATCTGCAGCATGTGCAACCTTAGGGAAGTAGATAACGTGTTTCACTTTGTGGGCAGATGTCCTATGCTTGCAGAAACTAGGCGAAGTTTATTCAGAAAGAACTACCTTAACGAGGCTGAAATTATAGATATCCTAAATGGAACAACTGAATGGGAGAATTTGTACAGATACTTGAAAATAGCATTGAGTTACAGAACGCGAATCCTCACTGAACTTTTCTAAAACAATACAAAAAATATATAAATACATAAAGGGAATGAAATATGTAAAAAAAACACTGTAAAAATACACTAATTTAAGAATTTTTATTGCCGACTGACAGACGGCGTAGGCCATGTCATATAATGAAAGCTAAACAAAACCATTGTAAATTTCATGAAATAAAAATCATTTTAAAACTAACTCATTTTAAAAACTAGTTACTTTGGGTAGTTTGGTACTCGGATTGGTATTTCGCATGTTTAGTTACTTTCGTTACTCGGTATCGGTATCGGCATTTCGTATGTTTAGTTACTTTGGGTAGTTAGTATTTCGCATGTTTAGTTACTTTCGTTACTCGGTATCGGTATCGGCATTTCGTATGTTTAGTTACTTTGGGTAGTTTGGTACTCGGGTGGGTAGTCGAGTTGGTATCGATATCAGTACCAACCTGAGTGGTCTCACTATCGTGGAACATATTGGAATCGACCTCAATGCTGAAACCACAGAGTAGATAAATGTAGTATATTTTGTGGCTGAAATCAATGGAAACGGTGATGCCATACTACTGTATATTTCTGCGACACCAAAATTTTACCATTCACCATTCCGAGGTGGGAGAATGTACGAAAGTACACTGAAGTACATTGAATATTCAAATAAAATAATTAATGGAACAATACTTAAAATTAGATTCCACAGGAAATGTCAAATGTCAATAACATAAACAAAAACATAGAATATTTGAGAAATTAATGTAACTATGTATTAGACCAGAGGTCATATGAAAGAGTTTCTGTGAAAAATTATATACAAGAAGCAATTATACAATTGAAAGTGTCACAAAGAAAAATTTGCATTTTTATTTTCGCTTTTTATTTCAAGTCATTTTTGGTTTTAATTATTTTACGACTCATTCAAGTCAAAACAATTGTAATTAACAAAGTTTAGTGAAGCAATATTTTTACAAAAACCCACAAACTTTGTTAAAAAACGCTTGTAATTACAAATTTGTGAGTTGGTGAAATAGGGCACTGATGTATAGGAACTGAATTTAAAATGGTGATTTTTGAAAATTGAACCTATAGCTGAAAAACAACATATATACGAATAAACAAATATAAATTGAATACTTAATCCGTAGTTAAAGCAATGCTTAAACTATTAAATTAAAATTTGTAATTTAATAAAACATATATAAAGTTAAAGTGAATTGTCAATCTGGCAGATGGCGAATGCGATGCTCAAACGAAAAAAAGTTATATAAAAAGTGAGGTGAGGTAACAAGTAAACAACGTTCGACTTCAGCTGTTAAATAGATATTGATCTTCACTTTTTCAATGTTTTGAAAAATAAAAAATATCAGTTTATCATTTTTTGAAAAATTCTCCGAACCAAACCTTTTCCACCATTGAAAAAATTTCGTAGGGCGGGGGGCGTCAATTATCGCAACTGCTTATGTGCGCCAAATCTCTTAATCCAGACCTGAACGTACGCAGTGCTTAGTCCAAGCGTGGAACTAGGAACGGAAACCGGAAAAGTAAAACTACTAGACTGATTTCAACAGAATGCTAAATTATCCCTCAGTAACATAGACTATCAGAACGGGAGCGGGAGTTCAAAATCTTCTAGAATCTTTTTAAAACTTACGATTCATTAGGATGCTACAATATTTTTGATGAGCATAGATTATATTTCTTTCCCGTATTCCGAAAAAGATCTAAGGACCACTATACAGATTAAAAAGCTCTTTCAACATTTGAGTTCATTATTACTCGTATTAAAAGGTAGCATACACTATATCTCCCCATTTCATTTGAATGCCTCACTAATCACTTGATTTTTCATTTCTTTTAGAAAAAAAAGTTGAGGTATATGAGGTAAAATATTGAGGTTATTTAGTTATGTTATGCCAAATAAGTGGAACTTTTAACGAGTACAGTAGTATATATATATGTATATGTTACAGCCAAAGTAATAAATGTGGATATTATGTATAATGGCTAGCCATTATGCATAATATCTACTCAGTTTGGTTAAGATGATAATGGACACAAAATTAATCACATTAACTAGCTATTATATATACATAATATGTTCGATGACTTGGATAATGTAATAAAACACGTAGGTATGCGTTTAAAATTATAAAATTATATTTCAATTTGCCTTAACTAATCACAAAGATTATTTAAAAAATTAAATTATAAAATAAATGCGGAAAGCTGTTGCATACGGAAATTAATTGCTATTTTCATATTTAGCATGAGCAGCTTAACCCTGCGGAAAAAAGGGTTAAAATAATGAGCCGCGGGCCATGCGGAAAGCTGTTGCATACGGAACGCGGTAGCGGGATGAAGAGAGGGAGGGGTAACAAGTCGGCTAGACCGTAATTATTACTTTGACTAACTTTGACAAGTTATTATGAATAATGTCCAGACAAAGTGATTAATTTATTACTTTGTCTAGTGAATTTGGCCATTATATATAAAGACCAGTCATTATGTATAATAGCTATTTAATCACTATGACTGTAACATATACACAATTATTTTTGTTAATACTCAAATTTTCTTTGGTAATATTCTTACTACAAATTTCTTCATTACAATTTTCGAATGTGTAAGATGCAATCTTATTGATATCGTCTTGAATGTTATTGAATGTCTGATTTTATGGAACTTGATACTTAGTTTGGCTTTGAAAAGTCTGTTTTGGTTCGCTCGAGAAGTGACTCTGATGCGTGATGCACCACAAGCTAATCTTTGTTTTTACAAGCATTCTTGACTCAGGGACAATCATCTGCGTTGGTATCAAGCCTTCACAGCAATTCTGTTATAATATGATTATGCATCACAGCAATTTTAAAATTATGATTTACAGACATTTTAAAATTATGACAGCGTCAAACGTAGATGGTCTTGAGCAAAATTAAGTTTAAGGTGATGACATCCAAATTGGTGACAATGGGGACCGTTGTTATGATACTTTTTGTAGCACTTTATCTCTCAAAAATAATACGATATTCAGATGTTAATTATGGTTATTATTCTTTTTGTTGTCCATCATCTCTGAAATATAGAAATATAGATATTCTTAGGTTGTCTTAACATCTACAGACACAAAATGAGAAAACTAAATTTTGCATAAGTCTTAGCGTTTTTATAATTATAAAAAAACGAAGATTTTAAAATGTGTATTTATAAAACGTGAGGGACTTTAAAATTTTGAGTTTGTGTTGTACTATGCAGCACTTCCAACCATCTAAAAAGAAAAGGAGATTAATAAAAGCAAATAAATTAATATATATGTACATATATTCAGATCTCATCCATACCTGCTATAAGTTTCAAAGCTTTCAGCTCTAAAAAAGTAAACGTGATTCTTAAACGAAAGCTTGAAAACGTATTCTTTTTGAATATAGTCCTGATGACCTGGTGTACTAACCGAATATCCTAACAGTGGTAAGGACGCAAGTGTAACATCATCTTCATAACTTTTATAGAAAAATAAGCAAAATGAAGAAAACACGACCCATAGTTTCTGCCAACCAGAACTGTTTTTGAATTTTCTTAATAAGAAACTCGATAGCCCATTATCACCATTGACTAAGTAATCACACAAACCAATTGTTGAACCGCGATGCCAGCAAACGTATAAGGCGGTATTGCATCTTGAAGCCGAAGTTTTGTTTTTCGACAGTTCAAGCACACTTAGTTTATTTTGGTTATGAGGATCGTACTCGTCTATCTCTTCCTCCGAGGAATCTAAAGGAAGAATATTAAAAACATTTGTTATCATTAGTTAATTTAATTGCAATACAATTTGTATGTGAGGTATTGTAAATAAGAAGTAGTATGGAAGAAATCAAGATGGAAACCACAAGGAACAACTTATAGTCATCAAAGGTGCCGTGACTTAAGGCCAAGCGACATAAGACCAAATTCGAATGTTTGGCCTTATGTCACTTTGCGAAACCGACATCAGGCCAAATTTTAGGAGCTGGCCTTATGTCACTTTCCCAAAGCGTCATGGCCTTGTGTCACTCAGAACTGGTTGTACCTGGATATCAAGAACAAAGTTCATATCCCATAACTTCAAAAAAAGACGAAAAATGGTTTCATATTCAAGTGTATATTGTAAGTATTTTCATAAGTATTTCATTTTATTATTATTAAACCAAAAAGGCATATAGGTATGTATATAACAAACAACAACATAAAAGCATTCAAATGAAAATAAACGCTAAGTCAAAACAAATTTAAAACAATTCAAAAAAGACTTTATACTTCTTAAAATTAACATCATCATCACAATTTGTCTGCAAATTGGAAAGAGAATTGGATTATTGTTTTTCATAACAATATACAGCAAATGAATGAGGTGCAGGGAACTAACTTCACGGGCACTACCTTCACATGGGAAATAACTTCAATTTAAGTAGAAAATAATTTCACTTTTTTCTGGTGATGATATTTCCCACTGTAGGTGGGAAATAACTTCACCTGAAATTTGTGTGAAGTTATTTCCCACCTGCAGTTTGAAAATTATAGACATTGAACAAAAGAGAAATTATAGCTTTTGGGCGATTTATTTCAACCAAACAAAATTTTACAAAATAAACAAAGGTACAAAAATGAAAATAGTTTGCGTTTGTATTCAAAAAATATATAAAAGAACTCAATTCTGGAAAAAAATATAATAATGCCAAACTATATTTTCAAAAACAGCGCTTTGAAACGAAGACTTGGAAAGTTAAAAATATGCTAAATAGATTTTTATGTGACACATTTTCAAAAACTAATTTTTTCGTTTTTTTTTTTTTGCATTTTGTCGTTTTAGTGCTTTATACGAGGGCACAGTGAAAAATTGGTGCGATTGAATTTTACTTCTTGTGTCTATTTCCTTTTTTCATCTGCACTAGCAGATCCAAGTAAATCCAGCATAAGGCTACTTAGCTGCGAATATGCGTAGCTAAAAACGCCAATTAAAATATTAAACATATTTTCAAAAACAGATCTTTCACTGTATATTATTGCACTCATTTTACATATACATTAAATGAAAGATCTGTTTTTGAAGTATGTTAAATAAATTAATATGTATTTCAAAAGCAAATTTTTCGTTTTTGTGTATTTTGTCGTTTTAGTGCTTTACACAAGGAAATAATGAAAAATTCGAGCGAATTTTGACCATGTGACCATGTGTCACAATTCGCAAAGAATCATGATAAATCTAAAATCAAGCACATTTGAAAAGTTCAATAGAGTTTATCTGGAACTAAAACTAAAGTAATTCTCGGGAGCGGGTCAAAATTCTGGCTTCAAAATACTGCTTTTCAAAATTCTGCTTTTAAAACGAAAATTCTGTTCTTTTCATTCTGGTTGACAAAATTCTGCTTTCCGAAATTCTGCTTTTCAAATAAAAAAAATTCTGCTAGTTTTTTTATAAGTAATATTTTTTAGTTGAACAAAAAAAAAAACAATCCAAAAAAAACTAATGCTGGGTCACTGAAATCACATCACATCACAGATCTAAATCTTGTCAGTAATTGATACAATTGCCAGTTCATTTCCATTTGTGTCATTTACTGTCAAAAAAATTGTTGTCATTTCATTGATAAAGAAATTTTGACTAAATGTTTTTAAAATGTTTATATATATATTATTTGTAAATGGAGAACATGGAGCCAATTTCTATTGGAGATGTTTATTCTATCACTTCCTCTTACAGACTAACTTAACAATTACATGATACCTACTTAAATCTATATAATCTGTGTTTGTATGTTAACTGCATACTACAGTATATCTACATATATAACACTCCCTTCACCTAAGATATAAATAACATTTTATAATTTTTTTTGTCACATAGACATAACTTAATAGTTCATGTTAAACATTTGTGAGAATTATGTGAACAAAATGTTTACAAGTAATTTGGTATAATTCAGAATTTATATATATATATATGTACATTTGTACATATTGTGCGTACGATAAGATAATGTCACAATAGTTCAAAATAATTAAAAATAATTCAATTCAACTTAGAAAATTGTTCAAAATTATATTTATTACTTTCCCAAGTATCTTGATATCTTAATGGTTTTCTAGTGACTCTTCTAGACTTTACTCTTTGAGGTAGAATGGAAAGAAACTCATCGCTTGAATTACTACTTTCTCTTTTCCGCTTATTCCCTTTCTCTAAGTTATAACTTACAGGAGATATACTTTTTTCATTTAATATTTTCTTGTTATCAAACTGTACAACCTTTTTTACGCGTTTTCTCAATTGCCGTCCATGAACTTTACGAAAACCATTTTCGATTTTAACGATATAAACTGATTTGGATACTTTTTTGAAAATTTTGGCAGCCTTCCACCTTACCATGTTATCATTTGTTACTCGATACCAAACAGAATCATTTTTTTGAAAATATAGATTATTTTTGTTAGGAACAATTATTTCAGTACTGGTTTTAGTGATTCTACTACCTGGATTTATAGTAACCGTGTTGGGTTTACTCTTTAAAAAGTCCAATTTTGTTCTTGGTGCATAACTAAAACTTTTGAAGCCGGTGCCAAGTTATCACAAGTTGTTGGTGAATTCCTATATCGGAATAAAAAATTATCCAACATAGTTTGGATTGGTAAGGATTTTATTTTGGAATCTAATAAAAACTTTTTCAATGATGACTTTACAGTCTGAACAGCACGTTCCGCACTGCCATTAGACTCTGGATGGTATGGCGGTGTCTTTGTCAATCTGATATCATTGGCTAAACAAAATTGTTCAACTTCTTTTGACCCGAAAGGTGGGCCGTTGTCGGACACGATTTCCTTCGGAAGTCCGAACGTTGAAAAACATCTTCTAAACGCAGAAACAACATCAGAAGCATTAGTTTTATTCATTAATATTACCTCCATCCATTTTGAAAAGGCATCAAACATAATTAAAAATGTTTTTCTGTTAAAATAAAAGAAATCAATGTGCAGCCTTTCAAAAGGGAACGAGGTTTTTGGCCAGTTCGAAAGACCAATAGAACCATTTTTCTTTTCTAGCTGCTGACAAATCACACAACTGCGTGCAAAATTCTCGATGTCTCGGTCGATGTTCAACCACCATACGCTTCCCCTTGCTATGCTCTTCATTCGTACAATCCCTATATGACCTTCATGTAGACAACTAAGCACATATTCCTTAAAACAACAAGGGATAACGATTCTATTACCTATCAATAAACAACCATCTGTAAAACACAGCGAGACCCTTTTATTGTACATTTTTTGCAAAATGTTGTCATTGAACGAATTAGGCCAACCTAGTGTAATAAATTCAATGACTTTGGATAAGTATTTGTCCTTCAATGTTTCTCGAGCAACATCTTCTCTTTTAATAGGTAGTTCACCTGTTATGTTGAAGAAGTTAATGAGGTTACTGGAAATTTCAGTCTGCTCTTGTAACGGTAACCTAGAAAGAGCATCGGCGTTACCCATATTTGAACCCTTCCTGTATGATATTTTGTAGTCGTATTGAGATAAGGTCAACGCCCAACGTTGTAATCTTGCTGCTGTAATAGCGTTTGTACTTTTGGTACCGAAAATTATCTCAAGAGGTTTATGGTCGCTAAAAATTTGAAATTTCCTTCCGTATAAATATTTATGGAAACGTTTTACTGCAAATACAACCGCAAGAGCTTCTCGCTCTATCTGAGCGTATTTTTTTTCAGCCATCGTCAGCGAGCTGGATATAAACATAATCGGTCGCTCTTCACCGTTTTCCTCTATATGGAACAAAACTGCTCCCACTCCATACGAACTCGCATCACAAAACCTCTGTCAAGCTAGTGAAGTGACTTTCTCGGATCGGAACAAAATTTTGTGTAATTTAGTTGCTAATTATTTGCTATTTAATTGCTAAGAAATTAATTTTTTTGCTCCTCCCGTTTAATTATAAAAATTCACATTTCCAGCTTGACGTCAAGCTGGCAAAGCAAATTTTTCAGGAAAGGTTAAGAGACCGGGTGTTTTCACCATATTTTTTTGCTAATTATTTGCTCTAAAAAAACAAAAAAAAATAATTTTTTGCTAATTAAAAAAAATTTTCTTAATTTTTTTCTTAATTTTTTTTTTTTGAAAAATTGACTTTTTTATATTTTTATCTACTATTTATTTGCTCTTCGTGAAAACAAAAATTTTTTTTTTGCTCTTCCCGTTTACCTATAAAAATTCACATTTCCAGCTTGACGTCAAGCTGGCGAGGCAATTTTTTCAGGAAAGTTTTAGAGATCGGGTCTTTTCACAAGATTTTTTTGCTATTTTTTTGCTCTAGGAAAATAAAACAAAACTTTTTTTTGCTGACTACAAAAAATTTTTTTTTATTTTCTCAAATTTTTTTCTTTTGTTGCTAACACATTTTTAGCATTTTCTTTTTTTGCTATTTAATTGCTCTACGAAAAATAAAACAAAACTTTTTTTTGCTGACTACAAAAATTTTTTTTTTATTTTTTCAAATTTTTTTCTTTTGTTGCTAAAAAAAAGTGATCTAGTGTCTACATATGGTCTACATGAAACGTATTTCGAGCAAAAAAGCAATTTTAAAAGTGCTTTTGTGTACCACTGGAAATCGACAATAAAGTTTTTTTTTACTTCACTTTCAAATAAAGGCGACAACATATGCGATGAAAAAGTAAAGTACAGCGGCGAGTCCAGTAGTCGCTACTAGCCGAGTTCACACTGTACAATTAGTTGGACAGACTTCGTTTGATGGACGTTGGATGGTCGGATGTAGTTTGCGTTCAAACTTATAAAGCTTGTCTGTCCAACTAATTGTACAGTGTGAGCACGGCTACTGCCGTTCAAAATTTGGAAATGAAGTACAAAAGCAAATTTTTGTATGGTTTTCTGCAGCTGTTTGCTGATAGAAGCAGCCGATAGTGTGAATGGGATAGAAGCGGCTGGTTGCTATCGGCGAGTCGAGTAGCCGCTACTGCTAGTCGCTGATCAGCTTTGTGTGACCATGAAATTCACCGCACTCGCTGGGAGCCGGCGAGTAACTAGCAGCGGCTGGCAAAGATGAACATGTTCAACTTTTGGCTGCTAGCAGCGGCTGGCGAAATAATAAAATATTGATACACATTCTATTTAGCAAATTGTTCATTCTAAATTTATGTCAAATATCATAAATAGGTTTCAAAATTAGAAATAAAGTTATTATCAAATTTTTGTATGGTTTTCTGCAGCTGTTTGCTGAGAGAAGCTGGCGAGTAGTAGCCGATAGTGTGACCGGGCTGCCTGCCGCTGCCTGCTTCTGGTACTGCAAGTAGCCGTGTGTGACCTGTGCTTTAACCCTAGATGTGAAATTTGAAACTAAAAGCTGGATTTGCAATTGTGATCCAAAAAGTTGGTTCTTGTGTTGTTTTTGCAAATAAATATATTTTTCAAAGCAAATCTGATCTGGATCAGATTACAAATTTTGACAAATTTGTCAATATTTGTGGACATTTTATAAACAAAGTTTTTTTTATAAAAACTCTACCTAAACACTACTTCAATAAAAACTTGTACTAAAAGTGTTCACTTTATTTAGCAGTGTGTCAGCACTTGTCATCAAACCATTTGCACCACAGAGAAGATACAACAAGAGGCCAAACCACACACACACCACGGCATCTGGTTTCAAACTGACTTCACAAACACCACTTTATTTTCAAATTTCAAAACCAGTTTGAAATCCGAAAATAAAGTGGTATTAGTAATTTCACTGACACAACAACTTTATATTATATTCCTATTTATATTATATTCATCATTTCACATAAATCCGACAAAAAAAAAAACAATGCGTGTTCATACACTTGTACTGTTGAGACGACAAAAGCGATGACAACAGCGTTTCTACAGGTACTGCAACAGGAGGCCTTTAATATTTTAGGCAGCAAACTGAAAACACATATAAATATCTTTAATATCCCAGTATCCAATATAGGTCATTCTACAGACTCCTGAACGCGCCCACTAACCAGCTCGGTTGTATTTTGCAGTTTCTGTATAGATATTATAATATGTACTATTTGTTCTCTTTATCTGAGAAAAATTGTCGATTTTATCAATTGTTCTTCTTTTGTATCTACGAATTCAGAATAAGAACGAATTCAACAAGTTGATTTGATCAATTCGAAAAAATAATCACTATCTTGCACTACCAAAGTCGAAAACATGAAATTGGAGTTGAAATCTGAGTTGACTTTTTTGCGCGCATGTTCATGGACGCAAGATGTGTTTTTGTTAAGAAACATTGATAAATAAATTTTTCCAAAAAAATTTAAAAAATTTAAAATATAGAAAAATTTTTTTGTTATTTGCAAAAAAAAATTTTGTTTTGATTTTCGTAGAGCAATTAAATATAGCAAAAAAGGAAAATTCTAAAAAAATGTTAGAAACAAAAGAAAAAAATTGAAAAAAATTAAAAAATTTGTTTGTAGGCAGCAAAAAAAAATTTCGTTTTATTTTTCGTAGAGCAATTAAATAGCAAAAAAAGAAAATGCTAAAAATTTGTTAGCAACAAAAGAAAAAAATTTGAAAAAATAAAAAAAAATTTTTTGTAGTCAGCAAAAAAAAGTTTTGTTTTATTTTTCGTAGAGCAATTAAATAGCAAAAAAAAGAAAATGCTAAAAATTTGTTAGCAACAAAAGAAAAAATTTGAAAAAATAAAAAAAATTTTTTGTAGTCAGCAAAAAAAAATTTGTTTTATTTTTCGTAGAGCAATTAAATAGCAAAAAAAGAAAATGCTAAAAATTTGTTAGCAACAAAAGAAAAAATTTCGAAAAAAATAAAAAAAAATTTTTGTAGTCAGCAAAAAAAAATTTGTTTTATTTTTCGTAGAGCAATTAAATAACAAAAAAGAAAATGCTAAAAATTTGTAGCAACAAAAGAAAAAATTTTGAAAAAAATAAAAAAAATTTTTTGTAGTCAGCAAAAAAAAAATTTGTTTTATTTTTCGTAGAGCAATTAAATAGCAAAAAAAGAAAATGCTAAAAAATTGTTAGCAACAAAAGAAAAAAATTTGAATAAATTAAAAAACATTTTTTGTAGTCAGCAAAAAAAAATTTTGTTTTATTTTTCTTAGAGCAATTAAATAGCAAAAAAAGAAAATGCTAAAAATTTGTTAGCAACATAAGAAAAAACTTTGAAAAAAATAAAAAAAATTTTTTGTAGTCAGCAAAAAAAAGTTTTGTTTTATTTTTCGTAGAGCAATTAAATAGCAAAAAAAGAAAATGCTAAAAAATTGTTAGCAACAAAAGAAAAAAATTTGAATAAAATAAAAAAAAATTTTTGTAGTCAGCAAAAAAAAGTTTTGTTTTATTTTTCTTAGAGCAATTAAATAGCAAAAAAAAAGAAAATGCTAAGAAAATGTTTGCAAAAAAAAAAAATAAAAATAAAAATTTTTAAAATTTTTTTTAAACAACAAAAAAAATTTTAGTTTTAATTTTCTTAGAGCAAAAAAATCTTGTGAAAAGACCCGATCTCTAAAATTTTCCTGAAAAAATTGCCTCGCCTTTTTGTAGTCAGCAAAAAAAAAAATTTGTTTTATTTTTCGTAGAGCAATTAAATAGCAAAAAAAGAAAATGCTAAAAAATTGTTAGCAACAAAAGAAAAAAATTTGAATAAATTAAAAAACATTTTTTGTAGTCAGCAAAAAAAAATTTTGTTTTATTTTTCTTAGAGCAATTAAATAGCAAAAAAAGAAAATGCTAAAAATTTGTTAGCAACATAAGAAAAAACTTTGAAAAAAATAAAAAAAATTTTTTGTAGTCAGCAAAAAAAAGTTTTGTTTTATTTTTCGTAGAGCAATTAAATAGCAAAAAAAGAAAATGCTAAAAAATTGTTAGCAACAAAAGAAAAAAATTTGAATAAAATAAAAAAAAATTTTTGTAGTCAGCAAAAAAAAGTTTTGTTTTATTTTTCTTAGAGCAATTAAATAGCAAAAAAAAGAAAATGCTAAGAAAATGTTTGCAAAAAAAAAAAATAAAAATAAAAATTTTAAAAATTTTTTTTAAACAACAAAAAAAATTTTAGTTTTAATTTTCTTAGAGCAAAAAAATCTTGTGAAAAGACCCGATCTCTTAAATTTTCCTGAAAAAATTGCCTCGCCAGCTTGACGTCAAGCTGGAAATGTGAATTTTTATAGGTAAACGGGAAGAGCAAAAAAAAAATTTTTGTTTTTACGAAGAGCAAATAAATAGTAGATAAAAATATAAAAAAGTCAATTTTTCAAAAAAAAAAAAATTAAGAAAAAAATTAAGAAAATTTTTTTTAATTAGCAAAAAATTATTTTTTTTTTGTTTTTTTTAGAGCAAATAATTAGCAAAAAAATATGGTGAAACACCCGGTCTCTTAACCTTTCCTGAAAAATTTGCTTTGCCAGCTTGACGTCAAGCTGGAAATGTGAATTTTTATAGGTAAACGGGAAGAGCAAAAAAAAAAAATTTTTGTTTTTACGAAGAGCAAATAAATAGTAGATAAAAATATAAAAAAGTCAATTTTTCAAAAAAAAAAATTAAGAAAAAAATTAAGAAAATTTTTTTTAATTAGCAAAAAATTATTTTTCTTTGTTTTTTTTTAGAGCAAATAATTAGCAAAAAAATATGGTGAAAACACCCGGTCTCTTAACCTTTCCTGAAAAATTTGCTTTGCCAGCTTGACGTCAAGCTGGAAATGTGAATTTTTATAATTAAACGGGAGGAGCAAAAAAATTAATTTCTTAGCAATTAATTAGCAAATAATTAGCAACTAAATTACACAAAATTTTGTTCCGATCCGAGAAAGTCACTTCACCAGCTTGACAGAGGTATGTAATGCAAGGGAAGAAAAATTCTCTCTCAAGCTTCTGACATTTTGGTGAACAAAAAATGGAGAGTTTAAGCAATAGGAATGATTAGAATAAATTTCTTCACAATTAGTGTTTTTCAGATTGTAAATAGAAAAATCAAAATTAAAATTATTAAAATCCATATGAACTCTTAAATATACAAAAGGCACTATATGAGTGCAAGATCATTAAAAGATTGTATAACTATGATTTTACTACCTTCTATCTTTCTCATTAAAATTCTATTATTTTAAAAACTTAAACCCCTTCTGCTTCTTTGCTTCCTTCGCCTTCATAAACAACGCCCGTGTATATTTTGTCAAAGCGTCATTAATATAAATATTCGAACCTTTGCTGCTGCTGTTGTTGCACCCATCATTACTGCTACCACCATCACCACCTCCGATATCCAACACATTCGACTTTAATTTGTTTCTCTTTACTGCCTTAGCTCTCATAATTCGTTGCTTAAGAGAAGAATTAGCTAGGCTTAAGCAAATGACAGAAAGATCACTGCAAGAGCTATCACCAACTTTCCCATTTCCTCTTTTAACTTTTCGTACATAGCATTTGTCAATGTAGTCATCGTGAACCTCCACCGCTAGAGCATTGTTAAATATTTTTTGGGCTTTGTCTTTAGCGTTGTTGTTATTGACATTGTGTACTCCAGTTAGTTCAATTTCAATGCAGTTACTTAGCTGGTGTTGTTGCTGCCAATTCAGTTTATTCTCAAGCACTTCTACTTTAGTTTTTAGAAACTCATTTTCTGTGCGCAGCTCGCTCAGTGCCTGTAGGAATTGTTGGTTTATTTTCTCCAGGCTGGTGAGTTTCTCAAACACCATTCTCAACGTGAGCACTTCTCCATCATCCTCGCAAGCATTAGCATTAATTTCCTGTGATTTTGCAGGGGCACTGCATTTGTTGTTGGCTGCAGTCTGCCTGCTGATGTTAATATTTTTTTTCTTTTGTTCAGGCATGTGTAGTGATCTAAGTCTTAACACAGAGCATTTATCGCATCGAAATGGTGTGCCGCTTGATTTAAAAAAATCAACGTCTTTCTGATGAAGATTAACGCAAGGGAGATGAAAAAAGTTAAGGCAGTCCGCGCACGATATTTTTTCAACAGAACTACGATCAATTTTATCCGAACAGACTTGGCAATTCATATTGAACAGTTTAAGATTATAAAAGGTAACAATGAGATGTGCACCCCACGACACTCACA
This sequence comes from Melanostoma mellinum, assembly GCA_914767635.1. Taxonomy (NCBI): domain Eukaryota; kingdom Metazoa; phylum Arthropoda; class Insecta; order Diptera; family Syrphidae; genus Melanostoma; species Melanostoma mellinum. Next base: position 88,455,736 of record OU612058.1, read on the forward strand.
CTGAAACGGCGTAAGAGACTTCGGGAACGACGGCCCTTGGAGTCGGTCTGGCTGTTTGCCTTCCCTCATCCTTAGTTGCTGTTGGAGCAGCTTTTTTGATTTTTTAATAATTTGGTATCGAGGACAACCCCGATAATTAGCAGGGTGCCCATCTCCACCACAGAGAACGCACTTCAGTAGGGTCTTGTCTTCGACCCTTGTCTCACCGAGCTTAAACTCTTTGTCTTTGTGGTTCTCTCCACACTTGACGCACCTCGACTGCATTTGGCAGTTGAATGCGGCGTGACCGATTCGTTGGCAACGAAGACATTGTAAAATGTCCCCGTGCCTGTTTAATTTTTCCCATCTTACCATCTGGTAGTCTAGGACGGAGATTTTCCTTAGACTCTCTAGACGGCTATTATGTGATAAGGTGACGAGGAACATCGGCAATAGCCGCTTCTCCCGTCTTGCCTTGGCCGTGGTGAACGACTTGACCCCGATGAACTCGAGATCGTCGCCCGCCAACCTGCGGAGTTCAACTAAGAGCTCCTTTGGGTCAGAGGTAGGCTCTACCCGTTTCAGTAGCAATGTTTTCGGTTTCTCCTCTTTAGGAGTAAAACTAAAATGTTCGTTGGATGTCTCTTTCAACAATTCCCGAACGATCTTATGGTCACCAATGTTTTCACATTGGAGCGCATGTCGATCTTGACCTTATCGTTTAATTTTAAATTTGTCGCCAATGGCGGACTTACATAGATTTTTGGTGGCTTTCATCTCTATGTTGAGGGTATTTATGGGGGCACTCTGCTTTTTATGGTCTTCTTTTGTTGTGGCTCTTTCTGCTGCTCTGCTGTCTGCTTCTGCTGCTCTGCTTGCTGTTCCTGCTGATGTATGGAGATCGTTGTCGCGGCTTTTATAGCCGCGGTCGCTCGTGGCTGCTCATCGGTAGCAGTTTTTTTACTTGTTTCAGCTTTTTTAGCTGAAGTCCCGCGTTGCTGCACGGGTGCAGTTTCTTTATTAGCAGCCTCTTTTGCTGCTGTTGACTGCTGTTTGGTTGCAGTTTTGTTTCCAGATAATGCTTTTTCTTTCGGCACAGACTGTTTTTGTCTTGCCTCACTTTCATTTTTTCTGCGGACCTCTTGCCTTGCCTTTATTTCATTTATTTCCTTACTAAGCTGCTGTATTATTTTAGTAAGTGATTGTACTCGCTTGTCTTCGTTTTCATTATTTTTTTCTTCTTCGTCATCGGCTAGGGCAGCGAAAGAATTACCGCTCCCTGTGTAGCGGCCCTCTCCACCGTTTGATTCATAACCATACGTTGAGTTTAGGCATTCCTCGCTATCAGAACTTGTTGACATATTTTCAACCTCCTTCTCTTCCACCGCCTTTTGCTTGCGACGGACTAGATTTGGCTTAGCTTGAATGCGTCGCCTTCTCTTAGTTGCGGTTGTTGCCGCTGTTTTTGTTGCGGTTGTTGCCGCTGTTGTAGTTGTTGTTGTTGCCAACCTCGCCTCACCAGATGGTGATGGACCTGATTGGTCCATCACATCAACTTTTTCCCTAATCTCTTTAAGCAAACGTTCACGTTCCTTCTGCTCCGCAATTTTATTTAACCAAAAAAGTTGTACTTTTAGGTTCGCTGTTGATCGATCCTGGGTCCTCCCACGCTGTAGTCGACTGCTCTACCACCTAGGCTACTGCCTTTAATGAAAATACACTGCTTCTAATTCTTATTCAAACACTCCGAACTAAATTGAACACTGCCAAAGTCGCGAACACGTCTGCTTGCTTTCGCAGTTGATGAACGACTGACTCTGAAATGCTCTACCAACTAGGCTAAGCCCTTTGTGAAAAAACACTGCTTCTAATGACTATTAAACACTTTCCGAATTAATTATTACTGCCAAAGTCGCCAACACGTCTACGCGATATAGCAGTTGCTGAACGACTAGCTTAATATATTCCGTGTAAGTGTGATCTTCATTAAATTACGCATTATAAAAAACGAAATCTTAATCTTTGAAAAGAAATGAAATCTATACACGACAAATCAACTAAAGGCCTCCCAACACATAGCGTTTTGGGGAGCGGGTCAAAATTCTGGCTAAAAAATACTGCTTTTCATAATTCTGCTTTTAAAATGAAAATTCTGCTTTTCAAAATTCTGCTTTTTTTTCATTCTGGCTGACAAAATTCTGCTTTCCAAAATTCTGCTTTTCAAAATTCTGTCTATTTAAAAGGAAAAAACTCTGCTGATTTTTTTTTTTATTTTTTATTTTCAGAACAAAAAAAAATGAACAAAACAAAAACAATAAAAAAGAAACTTTATCATGAATGAACAAAAAAAAACAACATAACATAAAGCTATACAAGACCAAATAGAACAATATTTTTCGCAGTCCGCCTCAGATAGCCAGTGTGGCTTAAATCTTTTCTCTTTTTTATTATTCTTTTTATTTGCTTACTTTTCAAAATACTCTTTCTTTTTCTCTTTATTCCCTCCCCATTCTTCGCACGCTCAATTTGTGCTTTGGCACTAATAAGTTCCTTTCGTAGGTCTCCAATCAATTTGTACAAACCTGCGTGGCTACGACCAACTATCAATTTAAGTCGACGATGCCAAGCCTCCACGTTGTTTTGTGTTCTCGGGAATGCATCTATTATTTGATCATGAATAGTCCAAAACTCAGGAGGATATCTACATTTGTCTCTTACATAGTTGTTTTCAAACCAATCACCTAGCTTTAACACGTCAGAATCATCTAAAATACTACGTAAGCGTTCGTAGTATTGTGAGACTTCAGAAGGTGGTACAAAGGCAAGGCTTTTAAGCATTCGAACAAGTGTGGCGAAGTGTTCAGAGTTGCCATATTTCCTTACTAAGCTGAAATAGAAATTCTAATTATATTTAGTAAAATTGAAATGTTAAATGTTTGAATCTCACTGTTCTTTTTGAACCCTTCTACAAATTATTTGGCCGAAGTGAAAAAGACATCCTTTTAGTATAGCTGACGGGAAGTACAATTTTGCAGCAGAAGAAATTCCTTGCTCAAAGTCACATATGATGCGCTTAGGTGCCAACTGAATGCTGTAGTCATTGGCAACTCTTAGCAGCTCTGCGAAAAAACATTCATATAACGACCGAGTTTTCTTACTCATGAGGCAAAAAACTAAAGGCACCATTTGATTATCTACTCTTCCATGAATGGAGAACAGTTGTCGCATGATTATTGGAACAACGTCAAACGTTCCATCCATCGCCCAGCAATCACTTTCTGCCAACAACTTTAAACTTCATTTTGTTCCAAGTATAATGAAATATTCATCATGGAACCATTTTTCGGATAGTATAAATAATTCGCCTTCTAAAACATATAAACTCAGAGGAATATCAATATCTCTTAAGCTTTCTGGTTCTATTTGCCAATGTATGGTTTTTCTTTGCCTCTTGATCTTAATTTTTTGAGCATTTTTTGAGGGCAAAGCAAACCTCATATCAGAAGGTGTTTCGATGACCGATTGTTGCACTATTTGGCTAGCTGGCATAAATGTGCTTTTTGCTAAAAATTTAAGATTATTGTTGGACTGTTGCACATGCTTTTCAACAGCACGTGGATCATGGGTATGCTCCCCTGACTGTCTTACAACAACATGTACTTCGCCATTTAATTTCGTCACTACACGTACTTTGCATTTATCTTTTAAACGATTCGCACATGCCCAGTTATAATTCTTACGCTTATTAAACTTTTCAAAGTAGAACATATATCCATCCACACATAATTTATTTTTTCCTTTATTTGATTTAACGATTGACACATTCATTTTTATATTTTAATCTTAACACTTTCGAAGCGAAAACACTAATGACACTAAATGAGTCATGTATTTTTTTTTTTTTATTTAGTAAGAGAGCGACACTGAGGAAATCACAAAACTACTTCTCTACTTTCTAATTCTTCTTTAATAAGCAAGAGTTTAAGAAAGTAAATAACTAGGAGAGAGTAAGAACAATTATATTATCAATATTCTGCCAATTATAAAGAAAATGAAAGTTTGGAAAATGTTAAAAAGCACATGTTTTTTTTTTGCTATTTAATTGCTCTAGGAAAAATTAAACAAAAATTTTTTTTTATGATTTCTAAGTAAAATAAAACAACTTTTTTTTGCTGTTAAAAAAAAAATTTTCAAATTGTTTTGTTTTTTTGAATTTTTTTCTCAGTTTTTTTTTTGCAACAAAATTATTTTAACATATTATTTTTTTTGCTATTTAACTGAATTAATCTTTTTTGCTGATCAAAAAAAATTTTTCAATTTTTTCGATCTTTTTTTGCAAAAGTTTTTTATCATTCTTTTTTTTTGCTATTTAGTTTCTCTGAGAAAAACACTTAGTTAGTTTTTGTTTTTCTTTACATATTTTCTTTGCGAAAAGAAAAATAATTGAAATGAAAGAGTCTAGGTTTTTCTTAATTGTATTTCAAAAAACGAATTTTCATAAAATCTTTGTTTTTCAATTATTTATCAATGATTATTATCAACAAAAACCCGTTTTGCATCCATGAACATACGCGCAAATAATTCAAATCCACCACCACAGTCAACTCAGGTTTCAAGTTCAATTTCATTTCGATACACTTCGGTAGTGCAAAATAGTGATTATTTTTTTCGAATTGATCAAGTCAACATGTTAAATTCGTTCAAAACAAGAATAATAGACAAAAACGACCATTTTTATTAGATAAAGAGAAAAAATAGTAAATACTATACATATATACTTTACAGAAACTGCAAAATATAACCGAGCTGGTTAGTGGGAGCGTTCAAGTCTATAGAATGGCCTATCTCGAATACTGGGATATTTTTTCAGCGAGTCAAATATACTTGCATATATGTAATTTCAGCTACCTAAAGTATTAAAGTTCTCCTTAGCCAAAGCGTTTTTGCAGTTACAGCAGATGTAGAAACGCTGTTGTCATGATTGCCATCACTTTTGCCGTCTAAACAATTCAAATGTATGAAGACGCATTGTTCTTTTTTTCGTCGCATTTATGTGAATTTAGCGCGCGCTTTTTAACATTTTCCAAACTTTCATTTTCTTTATAATTGGCAGAATTTTTAAAAGCAGAATTTTGAAAAGCAGAATTTTGAAAAAAGAATTATGACCTCGGCAGAATTCTGACCCCAACCCAGCGTTTTGCAGTCGCGGCAGCAGTAAATAAATGAAATAAATAAAAATAAATAGGGTGGCGCAACAGAGCGAGGAAAGCCTATGGGCCTAGCGCATTTCTCACAACCATGCCTTGTGAGGGAATGGAGGGGATCTACAATTTTCTGCCGGTTCCGAACGACGAACGGCCAATTGAGAAGGCGATTTTCATAGTAGTGAATTTACTAACGGAGGGCTTGCCAATTCATCGTGAAAGGCGATACCCGTGCGAATAACATTTTTGCCTCTGCTGAGATTCGAATCTCGAACCTCTGGGTTAGCAGGTGGACATACAAACCATCGCTCCACGGGTACCACGGTTTTCGGTAATCATATTTTTCAAAATTAAGTTATACAGCGATATATAAGAATATCATCAATTCATATAAATTCACATAAATGCGACGAAAAAAAGAACAATGCGTCTTCATACATTTGAATTGTTTAGACGGCAAAAGTGATGGCAATCATGACAACAGCGTTTCTACATCTGCTGTAACTGCAAAAACGCTTTGGCTAAGGAGAACTTTAATACTTTAGGTAGCTGAAATTACATATATGCAAGTATATTTGACTCGCTGAAAAAATATCCCAGTATTCGAGATAGGCCATTCTATAGACTTGAACGCTCCCACTAACCAGCTCGGTTATATTTTGCAGTTTCTGTAAAGTATATATGTATAGTATTTACTATTTTTTCTCTTTATCTAATAAAAATGGTCGTTTTTGTCTATTATTCTTGTTTTGAACGAATTTAACATGTTGACTTGATCAATTCGAAAAAAATAATCACTATTTTGCACTACCGAAGTGTATCGAAATGAAATTGAACTTGAAACCTGAGTTGACTGTGGTGGTGGATTTGAATTATTTGCGCGTATGTTCATGGATGCAAAACGGGTTTTTGTTGATAATAATCATTGATAAATAATTGAAAAACAAAGATTTTATGAAAATTCGTTTTTTGAAATACAATTAAGAAAAACCTAGACTCTTTCATTTCAATTATTTTTCTTTTCGCAAAGAAAATATGTAAAGAAAAACAAAAACTAACTAAGTGTTTTTCTCAGAGAAACTAAATAGCAAAAAAAAAGAATGATAAAAAACTTTTGCAAAAAAAGATCGAAAAAATTGAAAAATTTTTTTTGATCAGCAAAAAAGATTAATTCAGTTAAATAGCAAAAAAAATAATATGTTAAAATAATTTTGTTGCAAAAAAAAACTGAGAAAAAAATTCAAAAAAACAAAACAATTTGAAAATTTTTTTTTTAACAGCAAAAAAAAGTTGTTTTATTTTACTTAGAAATCATAAAAAAAAATTTTTGTTTAATTTTTCCTAGAGCAATTAAATAGCAAAAAAAAAACATGTGCTTTTTAACATTTTCCAAACTTTCATTTTCTTTATAATTGGCAGAATATTGATAATATAATTGTTCTTACTCTCTCCTAGTTATTTACTTTCTTAAACTCTTGCTTATTAAAGAAGAATTAGAAAGTAGAGAAGTAGTTTTGTGATTTCCTCAGTGTCGCTCTCTTACTAAATAAAAAAAAAAAATACATGACTCATTTAGTGTCATTAGTGTTTTCGCTTCGAAAGTGTTAAGATTAAAATATAAAAATGAATGTGTCAATCGTTAAATCAAATAAAGGAAAAAATAAATTATGTGTGGATGGATATATGTTCTACTTTGAAAAGTTTAATAAGCGTAAGAATTATAACTGGGCATGTGCGAATCGTTTAAAAGATAAATGCAAAGTACGTGTAGTGACGAAATTAAATGGCGAAGTACATGTTGTTGTAAGACAGTCAGGGGAGCATACCCATGATCCACGTGCTGTTGAAAAGCATGTGCAACAGTCCAACAATAATCTTAAATTTTTAGCAAAAAGCACATTTATGCCAGCTAGCCAAATAGTGCAACAATCGGTCATCGAAACACCTTCTGATATGAGGTTTGCTTTGCCCTCAAAAAATGCTCAAAAAATTAAGATCAAGAGGCAAAGAAAAACCATACATTGGCAAATAGAACCAGAAAGCTTAAGAGATATTGATATTCCTCTGAGTTTATATGTTTTAGAAGGCGAATTATTTATACTATCCGAAAAATGGTTCCATGATGAATATTTCATTATACTTGGAACAAAATGAAGTTTAAAGTTGTTGGCAGAAAGTGATTGCTGGGCGATGGATGGAACGTTTGACGTTGTTCCAATAATCATGCGACAACTGTTCTCCATTCATGGAAGAGTAGATAATCAAATGGTGCCTTTAGTTTTTTGCCTCATGAGTAAGAAAACTCGGTCGTTATATGAATGTTTTTTCGCAGAGCTGCTAAGAGTTGCCAATGACTACAGCATTCAGTTGGCACCTAAGCGCATCATATGTGACTTTGAGCAAGGAATTTCTTCTGCTGCAAAATTGTACTTCCCGTCAGCTATACTAAAAGGATGTCTTTTTCACTTCGGCCAAATAATTTGGAGAAGGGTTCAAAAAGAACAGTGAGATTCAAACATTTAACATTTCAATTTTACTGAATATAATTAGAATTTCTATTTCAGCTTAGTAAGGAAATATGGCAACTCTGAACACTTCGCCACACTTGTTCGAATGCTTAAAAGCCTTGCCTTTGTACCACCTTCTGAAGTCTCACAATACTACGAACGCTTACGTAGTATTTTAGATGATTCTGACGTGTTAAAGCTAGGTGATTGGTTTGAAAACAACTATGTAAGAGACAAATGTAGATATCCTCCTGAGTTTTGGACTATTCATGATCAAATAATAGATGCATTCCCGAGAACACAAAACAACGTGGAGGCTTGGCATCGTCGACTTAAATTGATAGTTGGTCGTAGCCACGCAGGTTTGTACAAATTGATTGGAGACCTACGAAAGGAACTTATTAGTGCCAAAGCACAAATTGAGCGTGCGAAGAATGGGGAGGGAATAAAGAGAAAAAGAAAGAGTATTTTGAAAAGTAAGCAAATAAAAAGAATAATAAAAAAGAGAAAAGATTTAAGCCACACTGGCTCTCTGAGGCGGATTGCGAAAAATATTGTTCTATTTGGTCTTGTATAGCTTTATGTTATGTTGTTTTTTTTTTGTTCATTCATGATAAAGTTTCTTTTTTATTGTTTTTGTTTTGTTCATTTTTTTTTTGTTCTGAAAATAAAAAATAAAAAAAAAAATCAGCAGAATTTTTTCCTTTTAAATAGACAGAATTTTGAAAAGCAGAATTTTGGAAAGCAGAATTTTGTCAGCCAGAATGAAAAAAAAGCAGAATTTTGAAAAGCAGAATTTTCATTTTAAAAGCAGAATTATGAAAAGCAGTATTTTTTAGCCAGAATTTGGACCCGCTCCCCAAAACGCTATGTGTTGGGAGGTCTTTAGTTGATTTGTCGTGTATAGATTTCATTTCTTTTCAAAGATTAAGATTTCGTTTTTTATAATGCGTAATTTAATGAAGATCACACTTACACGGAATATATTAAGCTAGTCGTTCAGCAACTGCTATATCGCGTAGACGTGTTGGCGACTTTGGCAGTAATAATTAATTCGGAAAGTGTTTAATAGTCATTAGAAGCAGTGTTTTTTCACAAAGGGCTTAGCCTAGTTGGTAGAGCATTTCAGAGTCAGTCGTTCATCAACTGCGAAAGCAAGCAGACGTGTTCGCGACTTTGGCAGTGTTCAATTTAGTTCGGAGTGTTTGAATAAGAATTAGAAGCAGTGTATTTTCATTAAAGGCAGTAGCCTAGGTGGTAGAGCAGTCGACTACAGCGTGGGAGGACCCAGGATCGATCAACAGCGAGCCTAAAAGTACAACTTTTTTGGTTAAATAAAATTGCGGAGCAGAAGGAACGTGAACGTTTGCTTAAAGAGATTAGGGAAAAAGTTGATGTGATGGACCAATCAGGTCCATCACCATCTGGTGAGGCGAGGTTGGCAACAACAACAACTACAACAGCGGCAACAACCGCAACAAAAACAGCGGCAACAACCGCAACTAAGAGAAGGCGACGCATTCAAGCTAAGCCAAATCTAGTCCGTCGCAAGCAAAAGGCGGTGGAAGAGAAGGAGGTTGAAAATATGTCAACAAGTTCTGATAGCGAGGAATGCCTAAACTCAACGTATGGTTATGAATCAAACGGTGGAGAGGGCCGCTACACAGGGAGCGGTAATTCTTTCGCTGCCCTAGCCGATGACGAAGAAGAAAAAAATAATGAAAACGAAGACAAGCGAGTACAATCACTTACTAAAATAATACAGCAGCTTAGTAAGGAAATAAATGAAATAAAGGCAAGGCAAGAGGTCCGCAGAAAAAATGAAAGTGAGGCAAGACAAAAACAGTCTGTGCCGAAAGAAAAAGCATTATCTGGAAACAAAACTGCAACCAAACAGCAGTCAACAGCAGCACAAGAGGCTGCTAATAAAGAAACTGCACCCGTGCAGCAACGCGGGACTTCAGCTAAAAAAGCTGAAACAAGTAAAAAAACTGCTACCGATGAGCAGCCACGAGCGACCGCGGCTATAAAAGCCGCGACAACGATCTCCATACAAAGCGCGCGCTTTTTAACATTTTCCAAACTTTCATTTTCTTTATAATTGGCAGAATTTTGAAAAGCAGAATTTTGAAAAGCAGAATTTTGAAAAAAGAATTATGACCTCGGCAGAATTCTGACCCCAACCCAGCGTTTTGCAGTCGCGGCAGCAGTAAATAAATGAAATAAATAAAAATAAATAGGGTGGCGCAACAGAGCGAGGAAAGCCTATGGGCCTAGCGCATTTCTCACAACCATGCCTTGTGAGGGAATGGAGGGGATCTACAATTTTCTGCCGGTTCCGAACGACGAACGGCCAATTGAGAAGGCGATTTTCATAGTAGTGAATTTACTAACGGAGGGCTTGCCAATTCATCGTGAAAGGCGATACCCGTGCGAATAACATTTTTGCCTCTGCTGAGATTCGAATCTCGAACCTCTGGGTTAGCAGGTGGACATACAAACCATCGCTCCACGGGTACCACGGTTTTCGGTAGTCATATTTTTCAAAATTAAGTTATACAGCGATATATAAGAATATCATCAATTCATATAAATTCACATAAATGCGACGAAAAAAAGAACAATGCGTCTTCATACATTTGAATTGTTTAGACGGCAAAAGTGATGGCAATCATGACAACAGCGTTTCTACATCTGCTGTAACTGCAAAAACGCTTTGGCTAAGGAGAACTTTAATACTTTAGGTAGCTGAAATTACATATATGCAAGTATATTTGACTCGCTGAAAAAATATCCCAGTATTCGAGATAGGCCATTCTATAGACTTGAACGCTCCCACTAACCAGCTCGGTTATATTTTGCAGTTTCTGTAAAGTATATATGTATAGTATTTACTATTTTTTCTCTTTATCTAATAAAAATGGTCGTTTTTGTCTATTATTCTTGTTTTGAACGAATTTAACATGTTGACTTGATCAATTCGAAAAAAATAATCACTATTTTGCACTACCGAAGTGTATCGAAATGAAATTGAACTTGAAACCTGAGTTGACTGTGGTGGTGGATTTGAATTATTTGCGCGTATGTTCATGGATGCAAAACGGGTTTTTGTTGATAATAATCATTGATAAATAATTGAAAAACAAAGATTTTATGAAAATTCGTTTTTTGAAATACAATTAAGAAAAACCTAGACTCTTTCATTTCAATTATTTTTCTTTTCGCAAAGAAAATATGTAAAGAAAAACAAAAACTAACTAAGTGTTTTTCTCAGAGAAACTAAATAGCAAAAAAAAAGAATGATAAAAAACTTTTGCAAAAAAAGATCGAAAAAATTGAAAAATTTTTTTTGATCAGCAAAAAAGATTAATTCAGTTAAATAGCAAAAAAAATAATATGTTAAAATAATTTTGTTGCAAAAAAAAAAAACTGAGAAAAAAATTCAAAAAAACAAAACAATTTGAAAATTTTTTTTTAATCAGCAAAAAAAAGTTGTTTTATTTTACTTAGAAATCATAAAAAAAAATTTTTGTTTAATTTTTCCTAGAGCAATTAAATAGCAAAAAAAAAAACATGTTAAAATAATTTATTGCAAAGAAAAAAAAATTAACCAAGTATTGAAAACAAAGAATGTTTTAAAATAATTTCCTCATCAGCTTAACGTCAAGCTGGAAAAGTGAATTTTCATAATTAAACGGGAGGAGCAAAAAATTAATTTTTAAAGAAATAATTAGCCACTAAATTGTACATAATCCGAGAATGTCACTTTACCACTTTACAGAGGTTTTTCTTTCACTTGTTGCTGCCTCTTTGCCTTTTCCTGCCATTTGTGGAACAAAGTTTTAATAAAAACCACAAAACTCTAATATTTGTTTACTGTTTCTCTAATTTGTGAATTTCACTGCACAAAAACGGTAAATTTATAGTAGATTCTACTGGGGGTGCCTATATTTTTCCAACAAAAAGCTGAGTTTTATTAAATAGCTTTTTTTTTTACTTGTAAAACAAATTCATTTTTGTTATTACTATTGTAACGAGCGCTTCGTTCGCAATAATAAAACTTTACCTTTCAGTGTAATTCTACCCTTTTATTCAATATCACATTAACTTACTGTTAACATTATCACTCTATAATCAAAACTGACATCTGGTTACCTCGGCGGCCTTTTTATATCGAGAGACATTACATCTAGAACTTCCCAGTTTTTTCCACATGGTCTCCACATTCCAATATTTTGCTGTCAAACTTTTCCCCTCGTGGTATATTTCTACACTTACACTAGTGTTGCCGCTTTTGTTTTCGGTTGAGCGTTTTCGATAAGGAAATTGGTATTAAATGTTGGGTTTGCGTTACACTGCTCCTTCTTTAAGATTGTTCGTCCCGAATAATTCTATCTGCAGCCTCGCCACTATATCGATGCAGTTGGTCACAATGAACTACTTTGAACTTGCCTCTTAGTCCTTTTTGGATGCGGTAAGCCAATTCGTTAATCCCCGTGACAACAGTAAAAGGACCTTCCCAATTCTGCTGAAGTTTCGGTGACAATCCCTTTCGACGATGAGGATTATAAAGCCACACACGATCTCCTGCTTGGAATCCTTCCGTTGTCGCTTTCGTGTCGTGTCTTCATCCGGTCGCTGTAGACTTTCATCCGTTCCCTTGTTCTTTTATGGACGGCAGTGAGTGTCTCCTTAAGGTCGTCCACATACTCGTCCGTGTCCTGTGGCTCCTCTGTGGGACATCCAAACTTAAGCTCGCAGTGCAGCCGCATGGTTTTCCCGAACAGGATGTCAGATGGTGTTTGTCCTGTCGAGCTATGTACCGCACTTCTATAGGCCATCAGGAATAGCAGTACGTGCCTATCCTAGTCTCTTTGGTAGTCGCCTACGATCTTGGTGAGGTGTTCTTTCAAGGTCCGGCTGAATCTTTCAAGATGGATGAAGCGGTGTGGTTCTCTTCTTCCTAATGCCAAGTAGTCCGCACACTCCTTGGAAGATGTTTGACTCAAAGTTCCTCCCTTGTTTGGAATGGAGTTCCATAGTCACACCAAACCTGCTTACCCAGTTAAACACAATCTGGTCGACCACCGTTTTGGTTTCTTGATTTGGGATTGCATACGCCTCAGGCCACTTGCTAAAATAGTCCATTACAACCACAATGTAGTTGTTTCCAGCGTTGGTCTCTGGAAAAGACCCAGCCACATCTACTGCAATCCTCTCAAAAGGCGATCCAACGTTGTACTGATGCATCTTACCTTGAATCTTTCTACCAGGTCCTTTGGTTGCAGCACACTTGTCACATGTTTGGCACCACTTCTGCACATCATCTCTAGCATGAACCGATGTCGCACCTTCTCCAGTGTTTTGTTGACTCCCAGGTGGCCTCCAGAAGGTCCATCATGCATCTCCCGAAGAACTTCACTGACTTTCGATTGCAGTACGATCAGCTGCAGCAGATATGATTTACCGTCAGCGGACTCCCATCTTCGCCTGAGGACACCTTCTTGCATATATAGTGAGTCCCACTGTACCCAATAGGCTTTGAGAACTGGACTCCTGTCAGAAATGTCTCCCCATTAAGGTTTCTCTTCATTTTCTTTCCATGCGAGAATGGGTTCAATATCTGGATCCTTCTGTTGAGCAGTCCTCACTTCCTCATTGCTCCATCCGCATATTGGATCAGCTCTTAGTCGCTGAACGGCAATATTTTCTTTGTCTTCTCGCCGCCTACAATGCTTGCAATCCACTCTGCAAGGTCTTCGGGATAATGCGTCGGCGCGGCGTTTGAGTGGAGCTTTTATTTACGGTGTTGAATCTGGTAATCATAAGTCTGCAGTCTTTCTATCCACCTTGCGACTTGACCTTCTGGATTTTTGAAGTTCAACAGCCAGTTCAGAGCACCATTATCTGTCCGCAGAAGGAATTTTAGCAGATCCCTTCTGGTCACGCAGTAGTTTCTTTCGGGCTTCGAGAGGACCTTGCTGTAATATGCCACCACTTTCTCTTCGCCATCATGCACTTGGGATAGTACCGCCCCCATTCCAACGTTGCTTGCATCTGCGTTGATGATGAATGTTTTGCCAGGTGTTGGATGTGCCAGCACTGGAGCGTTACAGAGGCGGTATTTGAGTTCCTGAAAAGATTTCTTACACTCGCCTGACCATTTAAACTGCTTCCCTTTTTCAGTGAGCTGATGCAAACTCTTTGCAGCTCCAGCAAAGCTTTTAACAAAACGTCGGTAATATATGGCAAGACCAAGAAAGCTTCGGAGTTGATGTTTGTCCTGTGGTGTTGGTCAATTTTTGACGGAGTAAGCTTTTTCAGGATCAGTCTTCACTGCTTGAGAAGAGATGAAGTGTCCCAAATACTTAACTTTGCTTTTGAAAAGTGCACATTTTTCTGGATTCAGTTTAAGGTTAGCCTCTCGAAGTCTCTGAAACATGGCTTTTAGGTTCTCGCAATGTTGGTCAAATATTTTCCCGTAAACAATGATATCGTCCAAGTAGACTAGGCAAGCTTTCCACGTCAGTCCTTGAAGAACGAATTCCATCAAACGCTCGAATGTTGCCGGAGCGTTGCATAACCCAAACGGCATAACTTTGAACTGCCAGAGTCCATTGAACAGAATATTTTTAAGTATCAATGATACAAAGAGATGTGCTTTCAATTAGTTTAATTTAAAGATATATGTAAGTTAAAAAGCTTTTACAAAACATTCAGGGAATTTTTTAAAAATATTTTTTCAATTTTGTTTTCAAATCTTTAAGATTTGAGCTTAAGATTAAGTAAAAGTAAAAAATTCGTGCGAATTTTGAAAAAAATATTTAAAAAAAATTCCCGGTGAATGTTTTGAAAAAGCTTTTTAACTTATATCTTTAAATTAAACTAATTGAAAGCTTATCTCTTTGTATCAAAAGCCGAGTTTTATTGGGAATCTGTATTCACTTCAGCAAAACTTCGCAGAACATCGTACATGGTAAAACAACAACTCTAAATGAACAACGATAAGTGAATAAAAATAAGTTACTTTCAGAAATGAACAACAAGAATGGCTGGTAAATTACTTAGCCATGTCGCAATAAGTGTGGCCGGAAACTGTTAGTATGCATATTATTGATAAAGCAATAATATGCATAACAACAGTTATGCTTACTGGCATAGTAGGTAAAGGTGAAGGAACTAAATGTAGGTATAACATCCCTCCTCCGTTGGGAAGTTCAAGCCAGGTCACCAGAAATAGGTTTGTCTTCTTTTATTCAATATAATGTTAAATTTATTCTAAAATAAGAGATTAAATAACAATGTCTATTCGCTATTAATTCAAATCAAATAATATTAAACTAGAAACTTAAACACACAGACAAAACATTACACATACATTTATAGTGAGTAATGCTTAACAATATTTCACGTAGTATGATTATGTGTAAATAATATATATATATTAGGGTGGTCCCAATTTTGTTTTTTTCCGAATTTTTTTCCACGATAGTCCTAAATCGGTTCTAAATATATTAAAAAAAAATCATGCCAAGTTATAGCCCTTTATTTCAATTTTAACCCGACCCCCCCCCCCCCCCCGACAATCAAAGTTTTATAGGGAAATAACATGGGAAAAGTTGTGTTGATTGTTTGAAATTTTTTTCATTATGAAATAATGAACAGATCATGTCAAATAATAATGCTTCTTATAGAAAATTTAACGCTCTACAAAAAAGGTCTTTAATGATTTTTTGCTAACTCTAACGGTTTCTGAGTTATTTTACTTATATATATATATTTTTTTTTTTTTTTTAACTCGAGATCTTATAAAATATATATTGGCTTTAATATAACACTGAAAAATATGCATTTGCTAATAAATCTACATAAGATGTGTTGCTTGTCAGAAGGAAATTATTAACTTATGGGGCTTTGTTTTTTCGGTAGTATTTACGTTAATTTACATTTAAGTTGATATAATTCTACGATCCCAAAATTAAATAACAGCTTTTTTGAAAAGAATAATTTAGTTTTTTTTTTTCTCTTACACCCGAGCAGAGGTGACTCCGTAGACTGTTGAACGTTGGTTGACGGTCTGTACTGGTGGTGGTGGTGGTGGTGGTCGTCGTCGTGTTACAGGCGCTCTTTTGGTTTTGGTGATTCGTTTTGGCTCGTCATCGCTGATTTGTGACGATGGCAAACGTTGATCCATGCATATGACTGTATTGGTTGCTGTTGGTTTCGGATTCTTCATTCTCCTGCAAACTGACACAAACACGATGATTGTAACGGCTATCACTCCCAGGGTAGATAACGAAAATAGCGAATATCTGTGGAATGATATTTCCCATGCCATGTTCCTCGTATTTCTTGTGGTTTCCAAGTCTGCGAGGTTTTGATGCAATTCTTGAAGGGAACGCTTACCATCCAAAATATCGCTGACTATTTTCTTGTGATCTCCCACTCTGAAATTCCATGGTTTCGACGTTGTTGGTTGGTTTTTGACTCGAATTGGGTCTCTCAGGTCCTCCAATAGCTGTGAGTGGTTAACCAATGGCTGCTTGTATTCCGCAAGTGTTGCAAAATTTCGTTGGTAGGAGGATTTCAGTTCCTTGGTGTTGGCATCGCAAGGTTGCTGAAGTTTGAATATTCCCAACCCCTCTAGAATTGCCTGCTCACGAATCCTACCGCACATTAGGTTCAGTATCAATGGCTTTCTACAACTGAAAAACTAGTGGTTAGGTGCTGACATTTTAAGTAGGACGCCATCGTTTGCTGGCACTGCCACATATTTGCAACTAGTTTCAGATGTAACAGCATGTTGTAAAAGTTCAACTAGACAATGCTTAGATCCAGATGTTAACAGCGGTGCATAAAAACTGCAAATGGCAACCGTCGAGTTTGCCTTTGTCTCAGGTACCAACACGCACTTCTCGAAATCGTCATGACTTAGTATTCCAAATAGTGCATGGTTTTCGGATTCAGCGATGTACTCGAATCTGCTGTCGATGACTAAATCCCAATCCTTATTGTATACTGCTGGCATTGGGTATACCTTATGTAACTCATAACGACAGTTTTCCGGCAGTGGTATGATGATTTTTATAAACTAACTGCCTCGGTTTGGAAAAACTGACGTTTCTGCGGCTTGATGGAGTAATGTAAAGTCTCCAAATACGTCTTCACTTCTTACACCTGCTGCCTGCAAGGTCTTAGTTAAATTGCTTGCATTCAAGATAAAAGGATGCAGCCTGTTTTTGTAGAGATCATCTATAATAGATAGCTCAATGCACTGACGATGTTGCAATTCTTTCATTTTTGCCGTAATGAGTGCAACCAGTTCGTTGATATCCAACTTCATTTGCATTGTGTTGATTTCGTTATTTAGCTTGCTTAGACTTTTCCCAATTGCATTGGACAATCCTTCTGTTTCTGCCGCTATGTTTTCGATTTCGGCTGTCAGCTGCGTAATAGGCTTAGAAAGTTTTTCATAGTTCGAGGACACAACCGATACTTGATTTTTCATAACTTGGATGGTCTCATCTTCATCTTTCTTTAAAATCTGAAGCCGGCTATACACTTTCTGTGAGTCTTCACTGTCCATAGTGCCAAACGCCCATTTTGAGAACTGTCCAATGAAGTCCAGAGCTCGTTTTTGGCGGTTAGAGGGGAGTTGAAAAATGGCGTTTAAACGTTGGCCATCTTGCCTCAGCATGTCAAGATTGAGCTCCAGCTGTTGCAACCTCCGCACGCAACGCTCCTGGTATTGGTTGTCAGGAACATGTTGACAGATTTTTCCAACCTTTTGAATGCAGTCCTCCGTCACTGCCACTACGGTCGGATACTCCAACGGCGTAAACTTTGTCAATACAGTCCACGTGTCCTTGTAAAAAACTGCACGCCCCACTGTTTCGAAAAAGACCGGTGACTCCCGAAGACGTTCAATTTCGTATGGTGGTCTACTCAAGTCTACCCCTATAGCTACCAATGAAATTATTATAAATATATACATTTTAAATGTTTCCTTCCTTTTACCCCTTTTTTTAATTTATAGGGAATATAAAACTTAATTTTGCTTACAAATATAAAATTTAAATTTAATTTAACAAACGTAATTTTGTATTCGTACAATATTTTTTTTTGTGTTAAACCTCTGGGATATCTGAAAGTATAAACGTATTTGATTATTTATTCAATCAAGATATATATATATATATATTTTCATGAGTTTTGTAGTAGAGATATTCCACGTGTTTCTTAATCTATTAAATAAAAAGATTAATATAATTTTCAACAGATTAAATATTTGCAAGCAGATATATTTTTTCTTAGAAGATGCAAGAAACAGAATGTATTTCCAAATTTTATTCAACTTTGGGGTCCATCAAATTCCGAAAATAAGGGAATTTTAAAAATAAGTGTTTTAACTGTTGAAAATTATATTAATCTTTTTATTTAATATATTTTCAAAAGATCTTAGCATCCGTGAAGCCTGGAAACAATTGAGTTAAGGTTAATTAGTGCTTATGAGTGGAATAATTTCAGTTGGTTGTTATGAACTCTTTTTGTATGTTTTCCTACTCTTATGTGGGTATTCACCTCTCCGCCGACAGACAACACCTCATATGGTCCCAACCAAATTGAAGAAAACTTGTTTTTACGAGCCGGGTTTCTCAATAATACCTTTTGCCCTGGAGCAAATGATGCGGAGTTAACATGCCGATCGTAAACCTTTTTAGACATAAGCTTAGCATTGTCCAAATTTTTTCTAGCTATTTCATGCGATTTCTGAATTTGAAACCGCAGCTGTTGCGGATAGTCTTCGGTGTTATATAAAGGAGAGGGCTTTTTTTCAAGTTGGTAGGCATTTCGAACTCAAAACCGTAAAGACTGTTCAATGGTGTCAATTTAGTGGAAGAATGCTGCGTATGGTTATGCACATGCATGGCCTGACTAAGCCATTGATCCCAATTTTGGTCGTCATTGTCAACGAAACTCCTTAGATATTCCGCTAAGGGTCTGTGACTCCGTTCTAACGAACCGTTGGCCTGTGGGTGGTAGGCGGTTATATGGACTTTCTTAACTCCCAACAGTTTATATGTTTCAGAAAGCAATCTGGAAGTAAAGTTAGAGCCATTATCCGTAACGAGCATTTTGGGTATACGAAAACGTGTAATTATTTCAGAATAGAAAGCTCTGGCCACTGTAGATACCTCTGCATCCGGGATCGCCACGCAAGCCATGTACTTAGTCAGGTCATCTTGGAATGTTAATATGTACCTATTGCCAGAATAAGTTAGTGGCAGAATACCCACCATGTCCATATATACCTTGTCGAAAGGTCGACTAGGAGTATCAGTCAGTTGCATGGGCATTTTGGTAAGTTTCGAGAACTTATTCTTTTGGCACTTTTCGCAATTTTTTATGTATTGATTAATGTCTTTTTGCATATGTTTCCATCTAAACTGATTTCGGATACGCATATATGTCTTCTTTACTCCCTGATGTCCACCGAGTGCAGACTCATGAAAATCACGAAGAACAGTTTCAATTTCAGCAGGATCTGTTAAGGTAATGAACGATGACTCCTTTGTATGGTCTGTTTTTGTTTTTTCACCTCCAGGAATTTGCTCTGTCACAACATTGTCATTCTTGTTCATTTCGTCTGTAGGTACCTTTGAGCTTTCTATGTTCAATTTCGCTTTACCCCTTGTCTGAACCACCTTAATTTCTTCGGGATCTGTCTGAATTCGGCTGAGTGCGTCCGCATTACAATTGGTTCTGCCTGCCTTATACATTATCTTATAATCATACTCCGACAGCTTATGATGGAACCTAACTAGTCTTGTTGTTGGGTCCTTAACATTAAAAACACCAATCAGGGGGCGATGATCCGTATAGATAGTAAAATTACGACCAAGGAGGTATGTTCGGAAATGCTTACAGGCCCAAACTATGGCAAGCAATTCTTTTTCTATGGTTGAGTAATTTTTTTCGGCCTTATTTAAAGTTCGACTAGCAAAAGCTATAGGTTTATCTTCACCAACTTTGCCCTGAGACAACACGGCTCCCAAAGCTTCGTTACTCGCATCGGTTGTCAAGATAAACGACAACGAAAAATCTGGATATATCAGTATAGGTTGTGAGGAAATAGCTTTTTTAAGAAATCTAAATGATTTTTCGCAATCTGGGGACCATTGGAACACCTCCCCTTTTCTCAATAGCTTCGTGATTGGAGCGGCTATTTGAGAGAAATGAGGTATGAACTTTCTATAGTAATTCGCAAGCCCCAAAAATGATTGTACCTGCTTTACTGTCTTTGGGATGGGAAAATTGGAGACACATTGAATTTTTGATGGGTCTGGAGTAGCTCCGTTTTCAGAGCACACGTGCCCTAAATAGGTTACTTCACGGCGAAGAAAATTACATTTTTCAATATTTAACTTCAGGTTGTGTTGCCTTAACTTATCCAAAACCTTTGCAAGCTTTTCGTTGTGTTGTTCAAGATTTTTGCCATACACGACAATATCATCCAAATAAACAAAACAATCAATGCCATGCAAACCAGTCAGGATGTGATTCATGATCCTTTGGAAGGTTGCTGGGGCACCGGTTAGCCCAAACGGCATTCTATTGAATTCGTAATGCTCTTTGCTAGTGCTAAACGCGGTTTTCGCCTTGTCAGCCGGATCGATCATTACCTGGTGGTAGCCACTTGCCAAATCCAATGTGGTAAAAAATTGGCAGTGTCCCAATTGGTCAAGAATTTCTTCGATTCTTGGTAAGGGAAAAGCATCTTTTATCGTGATTTCGTTTAGTTTTCTGAAATCCACAACGACCCTCCACCTTTTCTGACCTTCAATGGATTTCTTAGGTACAATAAGCAATGGTGAATTCCATGGAGATTTACTTTCCGAAATTATGTTTTGATCAATCATCTCTTGTACTTGTCTTTCAATTTCTTTCTTATGAATCTCCGGAGTTCGATATTGTTTAGTGTTAATCGGTCCTTGGTCAGATTTAGAGGGTATACTGTGTGCTAAGACAGGTGTGAAGCTTAAGTTATCACTCTTCAGTAAGAAAACGTCATTAAATTTGGAGCATAGCTTTTCTACTGACTCCTTCTCTTCCCAATTCAGGTTTTCATCTAACTTTAAGGAACTAATCAGAGTACTGACCCGTTCACTAAGCTGTTGCCTTGGAAAATTAGCCAATATTCTGTTTTCCGCACTCTGGTTAATAATTTTAAAGTTTTTGAAATTCGAATGCTTTGGAACAAAATTTTCGTCCAAACAGTAGTCTTGTGTGGTACAATTCATGATAGGAACATGGACGTAGCTATTGTTTGCTTTTACTATTGCATTTCCCAAGTAGATTCCGCAATCAATCTCTTGTGAATGTATTAGCAATTCATTTGATTTTGAGTTGGGAATATAAAGCTTAACAGCTGTTTGTGTCCGAGCTCCTATTTTGAACTTCTCTTGTGTTTCCTGTATTGAAGATATTTTAGAAGGTAAACACTTTAGAGGTAATTCGATTATAACTTCCCTTTTCCCATTAAATAATGTTATTCTTTTTAAAACAGCGTCGATGATTGTTTGATTCCATAGGATATCACGTCCTAGGATACCGTCAGCAGGTATTTCATCTAAACCATCGACAACTGTCCACTTAGTACAGAACTTATTGTTGGGGAATGATAAGGAAGTTTTGATTGTACCTTTTGTTGAGCCTATACCACCAAAAACGCCACCCAATTGCTTAGTTTCGCGGATGTTGATATTGCACGCATTGTTTAAAGAACTTCGTTTTAGCAAACTCGAGTCTGCTCCCGTGTCGACAAGTACCAAAATCTTTCCGGATTTGGCCAACGACATCGGCAATTCCACAAACACGTCATGCTTACGATTGTTTTTGTATGCGTACAATATCTTTCCGTCTTTATTTTTACTGCCCAGCTCAATTAATTTTGCAAAGAGAATACAAAAATATGAACGTAATTTGTACACCGCAAAGACAGTCCATTTCTTAAGCTTAAAGCACTCATTCAAAAACAAACAAAAATGTAACCAGAGATCGGTTTGACCAAGGCTAACTTTATTTCTGTGTACCTCATTTTTTCTCTGTTTTGTTTTACAGACTGACTGAAAAGTGAAGAAATTTGACTCTCGGTCATTTACATTTAGGCAACTCTTCACTTTTCGTTGCTGTTTTTTGGTTGAGGCCAGCGATGGCTTTGCTTTGTGGTTTTTTTTTATAGTAGTCTCTTCAGCTTTTGATATCGTAGGCATTTTATTATTGCATAGTTCTGACAATATCAACGAAGCTGGAGAGTTACTTCTTTGTTTTGAGGAAGATACATTTTTTGGTGCACAGTCTACCTTCGTGGACTGACCCCCGGGTCGTTTCCCGATTGCTCTCGAAGGTAATTTTTTTTCGAGAAACACTCGTCCTCCCCATGTCCCAGTCTAGAACACCACTTGAACTTTGCTTGCGACTTTTGCGTCGTGCGTTTTATGGTGAAAATATGGGACTTTGGGCACACATCTATGCTGTGCCCATAGGAGGCACACGCTTCACAATAGGGTGTGCTCTTTCTTTGCCGGCATTCTGCATAAGTGTGATTGGCCTTATTACAGAATCCGCATTTTACTTTAAAATCTTGCCCTTGTGTCCTGGAGTGTTTTTCCTTGACCTGGGCAGTCTGAAGACAGGGGCTGCTGCTTAAACTGTGTAATGTCTTCGAAACGAGCATTGTGCATACAAAAATGCATTTCAACAAACAACGTCCCATTGCCATGTGGTTCAATTTTGACGACTTATTCATAATCGGACGGCTTCTTTGGTGAACTCGATGCTTTACACGCTGAATATATTTGACCATGACTTCCCATGCCTTTAGGCGGACCGATTTTCCATGTTTCGTACAAATCAGTTATTATTTCACCTTCAGGAATTTGTTCTGACACGGTATGGTCGTTCTTCTTTTGTCTATAGGTACCTTTGTACTCTCTATGTTCAACTTTGCTTTACTCCTTGTCTGGATTAGACTGGGACATGGGGAGGACGAGTGTTTCTCAAAAAAAAAAAATTACCTTCGAGAGCAATCGGGAAACGACCCGGGGGTCAGTCCAAGAAGGTAGACTGTGCCCCAAAAAATGTATCCTCCTCAAAACAAAGAAGTAACTCTCCAGCTTCGTTGATATTGTCAGAACTATGCAATAATAAGTTGCCTACGATATCAAAAGCTGAAGAGACTACTATAAAAAAAAAAACCACAAAGCAAAGCCATCGCTGGCCTCAACCAACAAACAGCAACGAAAAGTGAAGAGTTGCCTAAATGTAAATGATGTAAATGAAAGTGGGCAGTGGGGCGTGCAGTTTGTCCCAGGTGACACACCGGGCAAGGGAGTGCCAATGTACGCAGTTGAGTGTGTATATGGAGATGCATTCGGGTAAGGACACATATTAGGGTCGAATATCTGTTGAGGTGGGTACTGTGTATTAGGTGATGTCTGATGGTAATGATGATTGACGTTTTGCAAATACGTTGGCGAGGAAACAGAAGGCGCTAACAAAAGATACGCTTCTTGGGCCGTTTCAGCAAGTTTTTGTATGTCCGTGTCTGATGTCGTCAGCATGCCACAACAGCAGAGCTCCTCAGTTCCCTTTTTAAACCCTCGGATTCCGTGGAGGAATATCTGGAGTTAATTATTTCATTAGCCTTTGTCTGTACGCACAGAAGCTGCCTTGCAAAAGACTGTATGTCTTCTGTGGAAAGTTGATGGGTCTGTTTCATTTCCATCAGTACGGCATCCAATGTCGTGATTGGCAAGTAGGCACTTTTAATAATCAACTCCAGGTCCTTAAGGGACTTCGGAGAGCTGTTACGAATTAATTCGAACGCATCACCTGTTAGTTTTGTCGAGAGCAACTCAACGTTCGTTAGTTCGTCAGTGTCCTTGAGACACTTGAAACCCAGTTGACACGCATTCAAAAACTCGTAAGCTCTCGTTGATAGTTCCGGCGTCTGTAAACTCGAAAATTGAGGAACCACACGGGCGACAATCTTACTGATCGCTTCGTAGTTCATATTTTTTGTAAAATTTTTGCTTTCTTCTCCTACGGTCTGGACTTCCCTGCTAATTTCTATTTTTTCACTGGTCTTAGTAGGTTGTGTGAACAACGGTAGTAGGTTCCTAGAGAAACTAGGTTTCTGCGAACCACTTCTTTCCTTTTGTGCTGACAAACTTTTATTTAGTTCGCTTGTCAGTTGATTTATTTCCTGATCAGCTTCTTCAGTCACTTGGTTAAGTCGCTTTTCGGCAGCTTTTCGATACTGCTCGCTTTTTTCGAGCGACTTTGCCAAATTATTTAGCTCTTTCGCGTGGTTTTCTTTCAAATCGTTGACGGCTTTTGTGTATTCAACCAACACAGCATCTAAAGTTTCTAGACGCGTCAACTTGCCCCACTGAGAACTAATTTGAAAACTGATCAGGCTATAAACCTCAGGATTTAAAATTTGTTTGAGCTCTGAAAGAAGTAATTCGCTCAATTGTTTTACTTGCCGCTGTTGATTCTTTTTATCTTTTTTCAATAATTCTGATTCTTCGATCAGGTCGTTGAGTTGTGCCTCAATTTGACTTTTGGCCATGTACAAAGAACTCAATCGCAAGGAAAGAGAAAAACAACAAAAAACAAACAAAACCTATGATTTAACCCAGTTGTATCTATTAATTATTTTTTTTACTTTTACAGCAATCACACTCAACAACCAAAAAAAATTACACCAACCATAGAACAAATGTTATGAATGTTTTATAAAATAACAGACAACAGTAGAAAAAAAATAAAACAATGGTATACTTACCTTGAACAGTTTTTCGTTTTTGTTTGCGTTGTTTTATATTTATTTACTTAATCACAATTTTGTAGTGTTTTTGTTTTACTTAGTATGGGTGTCAAAGCATACGATTTAGAAACTACTATTTAGGAAAAGATTTCGCGGCACGAGTACGATAACTTTGGCGACAAAAAATAATAACGGTTTTTGGTGGAGGGGTGCAATACAAGCATTTTTTACTACGGGAGGGGGGGTCTATCTCCCCCCGTTTAGGCGGTAGGGGCAATTTTATAAAAATTGACTTAAAATCTAAAAAAAAATATTGTAGAACAACGGGAAAACTTACAGATACAATTTATACTTTTTATGAAAGCCAGAAAATTGCACTTTATAACAAATTTTAAATGAAGTGGTTTCAATTTATAGTTTTTTAAATAACTGACTTCAAAGTCAAAATTTACGAAAAAAAAATTTAAAAAATCACTTTGAGTACTATGTTTCTCGTGATTACAAATGCCAATAAAAAAAAATTAGATGTTGTTAGTTGCTTCAATAAATTTTTTATCAAACGATATAAATTACTTTTTTCTATGTCTTATAGTTTTTGAGATAATTGAAAAATAGTAAAACTATTGAAGTATGCATTATTTTCAAAAAATTATGGAAATACGTACGAATTTACAATAATGTTAGGAAATAGACTAGTGAAAGTATAAAAATTTATAAGACAGGTACTTATGTGCAATTAATTTCCGTATGCAACAACTTTCCGCATGGCCTGCTTCGCGGGGGCTCATTATTTTAACCCTTTTTCCGCAGGGTTAAGCTGCTCATGCTAAATATGAAAATAGCAATTAATTTCCGTATGCAACAGCTTTCCGCATGGCCCGCTTCGCGGGGACTCATTATTTTAACCCTTTTTTCCGCAGGGTTAAGCTGCTCATGCTAAATATGAAAATAGCAATTAATTTCCGTATGCAACAGCTTTCCGCATGGCCCGCTTCGCGGGGCTCATTATTTTAACCCTTTTTCCGCAGGGTTAAGCTGCTCATGCTAAATATGAAAATAGCAATTAATTTCCGTATGCAACAGCTTTCCGCATGGCCCGCTTCGCGGGGACTCATTATTTTAACCCTTTTTTCCGCAGGGTTAAGCTGCTCATGCTAAATATGAAAATAGCAATTAATTGCCGTATGCAACAGCTTTCCGCATGGCCCGCTTCGCGGGGCTCATTATTTTAACCCTTTTTCCGCAGGGTTAAGCTGCTCATGCTAAATATGAAAATAGCAATTAATTTCCGTATGCAACAGCTTTCCGCATGGCCCGCTTCGCGGGGACTCATTATTTTAACCCTTTTTTCCGCAGGGTTAAGCTGCTCATGCTAAATATGAAAATAGCAATTAATTTCCGTATGCAACAGCTTTCCGCATGGCCCGCTTCGCGGGGCTCATTATTTTAACCCTTTTTCCGCAGGGTTAAGCTGCTCATGCTAAATATGAAAATAGCAATTAATTGCCGTATGCAACAGCTTTCCGCATGGCCCGCTTCGCGGGGCTCATTATTTTAACCCTTTTTCCGCAGGGTTAAGCTGCTCATAAGCTTTGGGGTGCAAATTTTTTATATGAAAAGTTTCCTTTAAAATTAGAAAATTTTTTGATTTTAAAAAAGAAATATACATAGTTTTACTATTTTTCAATTATCTCAAAAACTATAAGACATAGAAAAAAGTAATTTATATCGTTTGATAAAAAATTTATTGAAGCAACTAACAACATCAAAATTTTTTTTTATTGGCATTTGTAATCACGAGAAACATAATACTCAAAGTGATTTTTTAAAATTTTTTTTCGTAAATTTTGACTTTGAAGTCAGTTATTTCAAAAACTATAAATTGAAACCACTTCATTTAAAATTTATTATAAAGTGCAAGTTTCTGGCTTTCATAAAAAGTATAAATTGTATCTGTAAGTTTTCCCGTTGTTCTACAATATTTTTTTTTAGATTTTAAGTCAATTTTTATAAAATTGCCCCTACCGCCTAAACGGGGGGAGATAGACCCCCCCTCCCATAGTAAAAAATGCTTGTATTGAACCCTTCCACCAAAAACCGTTATTATTTTTTGTCGCCAAAGTTATCGTACTCTCCCCGATTTCGCGAAAACACACAGAGTAAACTCAACGAACCGCTTTTGCACTTTTTTTTCTTTTTATTTTACCCGAAAACGTATGTTCGCACGAACCGGCTGCGCCAAAATGTTATGTACAAATTACTTTTAGTGAAAACACGACCTCGCGTTTTGGTGGTTAACAATAGACTCACCATATTTCCGTTGACCTGCCTGGAACTTTTGATTGAACTCCAGAATGCGTTGCTTAACTTGCATTCTGGAATTCAGCTTGACCTACTTAGCCATGTCGCAATAAGTGTGGCCGGAAACTGTTAGTATGCATATTATTGATAAAGCAATAATATGCATAACAACAGTTATGCTTACTGGCATAGTAGGTAAAGGTGAAGGAACTAAATGTAGGTATAACAACTCAAAGCAAATTCTTTTAATTTTGATTTTGCAACTTGATTATTTAGAAACCATAAATTAAATTCTCTTGAAATAAAATGTTCAGTAAAGAACATAGACCACAGTATTAGCTTTGTCTATATGGCCCCAAAAAAACTGAACCATCTGCACTTTTTCCTGAACTAATTGCCCGATTTGCTCCCTCCAAATTTACACTATCTGTAGTGCAGATGTACTTCAAATGTTCCCTCCTATCATTCCACACTTTGTCCGATGAAAACATTTTCATTAGATGACTTATGTTTCGTGAAATCAGATGGAAATAGTCTAAGAATATATAGGTAAATAAAATTAATTATCATTCAATAGTCAACAAGGTTGTTTCATTTCTTGTTGCTACCCCGCACCCCAATTAAGGAGCAACTAGCTTGGACAGCCAGTAGAGGTTTCGAATTTAAGGATTAGTGACCTTGACGTGATACTTCACGTTAAAGACGAGTTCCACAGACCAGTCTCTGCTCCACAGGCCATTCAGACGAGTTTCAAAGACCACTCCAGAGATCCAAAGAGAATACAAGGTCAAAAAACTACGATTCCTAAAAGCTACATGGTCACAATTCTCAAAAAATCATGATAAATCTAAAATCAAGCACATTTGAAAAGTTCAATAGAGTTTATCTGGAACTAAAACTAAAGTCATTCTCGGGAGCGGGTCAAAATTCTGGCTTTAAAATACTGCTTTTCCAAATTCTGCTTTTAAAACGAAAATTCTGTTCTTTTCATTCTGGTTGACAAAATTCTGCTTTCCGAAATTCAGCTTTTCAAAAAGAAAAAATTCCGCTAGTTTTTTTTAATATGTTTTAGTTGAACAAAAAAAAAAAAACAATCCAAAAAAAACTTAAGCATGAAAAAAAAAAAACAACATAATATGAAGCCTAACAAGGCCAAAAAGATCAATATTTTTTGCAATACACATTAGATATCCACTGTAACTTAAATCTCTTTTTTTTATCCTCTCAATTCAATTTCAATTTTATTAAATAGCGGTGTGCAAGTAAGACTTACATGAGTCTTTTATAGTACAATATAGAAGGTGTTAAAAATAACAATAATAGTAATAACTTAAAAATAACAGTAACTAGTCCTAATCAATTTAGGCATATTCAAAAGTACAATCAACTTTAATTTGATAACTATTATAAGAATGAATGAATAGAAGGAGAGTAACAAAATTTTTTTTTCTTTTTTTTTAATAATTTACTTTATTAACAACAAATAAAAAAGAAAAAATTCTAAGCGAGAAACAACCAAAATTTTTTTCAAACTGCTGTAATGACGAGCTAGTGAAAGCTTAAGAATAAAGCCTTTTTAAATTTTTGTTTTCCTATTATCCGCTTTACTCTCACAGGCGTGTTTTCATTAATTATCTTATGCAAAAACATGCTTCAACGGGAGTTTAGAAACTGGTCAAATGAACAACCAAGAACGGTATGATGATATTGTGAAACATGGTCAAACCTACGAAGACCAAAAACATACCTAACCATATCATTAAAAGCAACAGTCAGTTTGTACCGACAATGAGTATCAGGCCAACAGTAAACCACTGCAGCATATTCAATAATGGGCAGTAACAAAGATTTTATTAACCTCAACTTGGTGTTTACAGGGGTCAAGTTAACAAGTTAACCGTTTTCGGAGACCGCCGTAGATACGACCTACACAAGAATTGACATGATCGTTAGCAGAGAGAGAGAACGGTTTACTTTAAAACCAAGATTATAGACCGTATCTACAAACTCAAGTTGAAAACGTGAGAGATAAACAGGCGGAAGGAGGTCAGTGTTGAATTTCTTTTTGGAAATTGCAATTATTTGCGACATAGTAGGATTTAGATTTAAGCCATTACATAAAGCCCAACTTTTAATATTAAACAGATCTTCATTTAGTCTGCAGACTTAGTCTTCGATCAAGTTAAAAGGACGGGATAGATATATTTGGACATCATCTGCATAAAGATGTAATGTAACATTTTGGCACACTTTGGGAAAAGCTCATTGATAAACATGCAGAATAAAATAGGACCCAAAATTGAACCCTGGGGGATACCAGCAATGATATTATTTGGTTCAGAAAATGAACCACCCACTTTAACTCTTTGACTACGTTCTTGCAAGTAGTTTTTGATTAAACCAACCGATCTACTACTGAAACCATAATACAAACTTAGCTTTTTGCAAAGGATGTCATGATTAACCCTGTCAAAAGCCTTAGAAAAGTCAAGCAAACACAAAATAATACTGAATTCTAATGTCATCGAGTACCTTGACAATAGCTGTAGAACAGCTATGATTCGTGCGGAAACCCGACTATACTGGTGAAAGTAAATTATTTTGGCCAATGTGGTTCGATATTTGATTAGCCAAGATTCTCTCAAAGACTTTCCACAGGCAAGGCAAGATGCTTATTGGTCGGAAGTCTGAACAAGATGAGGGGATAGCTTTTTTGGGCACGGGGATAACCTTTGCAAGTTTCCAGCAATCAGGAAACGATGAGCAGGTTATACAAAAATTTATAATGTGTGTTAATACGGATATCATATGAGGTAGTATCATTTTCACAAATTTAATGGGAACTCCATCTTCCCCTACACAGTTCGAGTTTAGAGAGCGGATGGTCATAATTAATTCATATTCAGAAACAACCTCAAAGTCAAACTTATTTAAAAAGGCCTGTAAGATGTCAATGTTGGGTGTAAAGTTCGATGCCTGCAAGCTGTCAGATGTGAAAGAGTTGTTAAGATCATTTGGATCGGGGTGATTATCAACAACAATCTTCTTGCCGACCCCAATAGAACGTAAACTAGTCCAAAGCTTGCGCGAAGATTGGTTGGTAGAAAGTTTGGACATAAAATACCTTTTTTTAGCTCTACGGGTTATGAAGCATGATTGATTACGAGCGTGGCAAAACGCTTCCCAATTGATGGTAGTAGGGCTAATCTTCCATTTTGAATACAATTTTTGACGGATTTTAATTGAACCAAGTACTTCAGAAGTGAACCAGGGACAATTCTTATTACGCACAGTAACTGTCTTCAGAGGAACATGTTTCTCAAATAAATCAAGTATTAGGTGTTGGAAGAAATTCACTTTTTCGTTGAGGTTGTACAAACGATAACAAGAATCCCAAGGGCAACAACTGGATTCAAACTGCAACTCATTATTGTTTACAGATTTATAATCGCGGAACTGGAAGGAAGATGAAATCAATGTTGAATGTGCAAAAAATCAAATCATGATCAGAAATAACTTCAAGAGATAGTTGGTCTATTAGAAGGACATTCGACAAATCGGAAACAGTCATCAAATCAAGGAGGCTAGGAACAGAATTGGGGCCAAAACGAGTGGCAAAAGTGTTTGTTATACTGAGACCAGTAGCTGCAATCTCGTCTCTAAGCTGCCAGGCTCTAGTATCATTAAGGAAAAGGTCAGCGTTGAAATCACCGCAGATAATTATGATTTCATAATTCGTTGTGAGTTCGCGAAGAGTAGAAAAAAGAGGTTCAGGAGAACAACTTCTATTTGGGTTGTAAGCAACGCCCAGTAAGCAGCTTATGTTACCATCGGTTACTTTTAAAATCAAGAACTCAATCCCAAAACTTCTCCCCATGCTTCACATGCTCAACTTCTGAATTGGCACTGACCTTGGCCTTTCGAAGGTCTTCAGTTAAATAATGGACACCTGCGTGGCAACGGCCCAATATAACTTTCAGCCGATGACGATGCCAAGCCTCTACATTGGTTTGAGTTCTTGGGAATGCATCTCTAGTTTTATTATAGTTTTAACACAAACTAACTGAATTATGTTATTCTTTAGAAAGTAGGAGTTTGGAATTATTATCAATATTCTGCCAATTAAAAAGAAAAAGAAGGTTTGGAAAATGTTAAAAAGCGCTGGCTTCTTCTTTTTCTTTATAATTGGCAGAATATTGATAAGCAGAATTTTGGAAAGCAGAATTTTGAAAAAAGAATTTTGATTGTCGCTCTCCTACTTAAAAGAATTACATAATTCAGTTAATTTATGATAAAACTGTGATAAAACTAGAGATGCATTCCCAAGAACGCAAAGCAATGTAGAAACTTGGAATCGTCGGCTTAAAGTAATAGTTGCCCTTGCCCGTAGCCACGCAGGTGTCTATAAATTAATTGGAGACCTACGAAAGGAGCTTATCAGTGCCAAAACAGAAATTGGGGAGAGGATAAAGGAAAAAAGAAAGAGTATAAAGCGCGCGCTTAACATTTTCTAAACCGTCTTTTTCTTTATAATTGGCAGAATATTGATAATAATTGCAAACTCTTACTTACTTGTCGCTGTCCTACTTTGTTTTTGTTCTTCTGCAAATAAAAAAGAATATGAAAAAACAGCATTTTTTCTTTTAAGAAAGCCAAAATTTTGAAAAGCAGAATTTTGGAAAGCGGAATTTCGTCAGCCAGAAGGAAAAAATACAGAATTTTGAAAAGCAGAATTTTCGTTTTAAAAGCAGAATTTTGAAAAGCAGAATTTTGAAGCCAGAATTTTGACCCGCTCCCACATGTACATGATTTTAGCAATACTGTTAAAAGTTAACGAAATACTAGCTTAATATATTCCGTGTAAGTGTGATCTTCATTAAATTACGCATTATAAAAAACGACATCTTAATCTTTGAAAAGAAATGAAATTTATACAGCTTCACGACAAATCAACTAAAGACCTCCCAACACATAGCGTTTTTCAGTCGCGGCAGCAGTAATCAAATGAAATAAATAAAAATAAATAGGGTGGCGCAACAGAGCGAGGAAAGCCTATGGGCCTAACGCATTTCTCACAACCATTGTTACGGTAATATTTCACCGCAACAAAGATCTTCCCTTAAAAACTGGTTTATGTTTTTATTCCCTTCTTTTAATCCCGAAACCCTCCCCATCATTTCTTCGTCCCACCATTTTTCCGTTGTTTGTTCTTAGCAATGTAAATGGAACATCGCTTTGAACAAATAACAAAAGCAGGTACACCTTTTCAGTGGATGAGCTGAATGGTTTGTTGAGCCAAGACACAAACCTGGTAGATGGCTAGGGAGAATTGCCATTTCCAAACACAAAATGAGATACACACATATACACAAACATCACATAAAATAGAAGACACCATATACACTATATACAACATCATACAATATTCATCATCACACAATACACAACATCACACCATATATAATATCATCACATGAAGTACACATCACAAACACAACATTTTATACATAATGTAATCAAGGCTTAAGCCCACCCTAAATATTTAATTACGTATCAAAGTTGGAACGTTAATAGTTTTCCCTTCTCTCCCCCAAATCTGCAAAAGGGTCCACCGGCGTAAGTTAGGGTTCGCGAGTATAAAAGATTTCTTCCGGCTATGGTTCTTCTCAGAAAATTTTACATTTAAAATAGAGTATTTTGGAAACTGTGCCTTCCTCGATTCACTATTTGCGCGATTTAGAGTAACTGGGAGAATGCCCAGATGAAACTTGGTTTTTGTTTCAATAACTTTCAATTTTCTCGAAAGGTTTTGACATTGGGTAATTGGGGTCTGGACTCACCCATGAGATCGTCAAGTTTTGGACGACACCAACAACTTGTCGAACTCGCTGAATTGAGAGAGTGAGTACGAGCACTTTCGTTGGGTATTCGACAGCGATGGCAGAACCCCATTGGTGGTTGATGTCGGGGAACTGAATCCCACGAAACGTGATTGGTTGAGAGATCGGATTTGTGTGTGTATGAGTGAGGTGTTGGGTCCAGACAGGGAGCTAGACTTGAAGTGGGAGACACTTCTTGGTTAGCTATCAAGCTGCAAAGTGGTTTAATTAATAAAGAGAATTTTTGAAGTTTTTAGAACAAAGAACAAGTTTAAGTTTTTTTGAGCGTAGAAAGAAAATAGAAAATTTTGAGAAAAATTGAAGAAAATAGTGAGACGAGGAAGACAGGAAGACAGGACTTGAAAAAAAAGGAGCAAAAAAAGAAGACGTCAGCAGGACGTAACTTTGGGAGAAAAAAAAATATAGAGGAGAATAGCCGGCGGACATCTTGTCCAAAAGAAAGATAAGTAGAGTGATTTATTTTTTTTGAGTGCGATAGTTTTTTGAACTTGTGATTGGTGAAATTTTTAACCGTGTGGCCCCTTTTTTTTTTTTTTAATTGCACAGAAAAACATTTGTTTTAGAACCCCATTAAATTCTTCTCACATTGAGAATTTTCGGGAAATTCCCATTACCGTTCCAATCTTCGTTACTTGCCCTTTCAAAGTCACATAGCGGTCCTCCAGACCATTGTACATAACTTTTTTTTATACATTGTATAACGTCTTCTATTTACTTTTTTTTAACATCCATTTTATAACATTTAATTTGTTCGAAAAGATTTGGGTTTTTAATCCAAGTCATCTACGGTTTTCCCAACAAACATACAATAAATCATTGCACATTCCATTTTAGAGAATTGTCTTATTTACGTTTTCATTTGTCGTTCTTTTTCCTTGGTCGTATTTTCATACTTTCACTTTTCAGCAAAAGGTTTGAAAATTCCTTTTCCAAAAAAAAATTTTCTGGCGCCCACCCTTATTGAACAACACTGAACTTTATCGTTCAATCACATACTTACCTATCTCGTATCAAAACCCTTTTATTAATTAATTATAAATCTAACATACCAATAAAACTTCACGTAGCATCATCGAACATACCCAACACCCAGCTGAGTAGCCGTGGCTGGCAGCATCATCATATGCTGTGTGTTGCATATTCTTTTTTTTTCCTTTAACCCTTCATTGTCATTCAGCTATTTACTTCTTATTCACTCGCCATTCTTCAATCGGTGCACTTCGTGCAAATTTGTTCTATTAATTTTCTAGTTGTTTTGTTCGCGGTATTTCAGTTCGAAATCATCCTAAAATTTAGCTTATCTTTACATATTATTTACTAACATTGAGAATTTATAACCCCCTTGGAAGGGAATAAGAAAATAAAGTGCAACAATTTGGCACCCAACGTGCAGGGCTTTGTGGAGTTTTTTGTGTCGTTCTTAAAGTGTCGTTTGTTGTGAATTTTACTTGTTGAGTGAGCTATTTACTGTGTTCTTTTTTCTTTTTTAATTTAGGTTAGTGAAAATAAATATCAACCATCAACTCTGGGAAGAACTAGCCAGTGCCTTCATTGAGAAATTTAAACAAAGACATCATCTGGGAAGTGCTCAAATAAGTATACAAAACGTATACGCTCAAGTAGGTGGTTTTTTTTTTGTATTTTTTTTATCATACTTTTTCCTTTTCGTTTCACATATATTTATATTATTTTGTTTTGACACTAGTTTCATTCAATATTTATTACATTTTTTTACTTGCATTTATTATCTCTATTGCATTTTCGGTGAATACAAATTCTTTAGTAGTACATATCTTATTACATAGTAATTTTACCTTGAATTGTGCATTAGTTCTAATCGGCATCGGTGCTTTTACTTTACTCTTGAATCTTGATATACATACCTACATACATATTGCCGTACACGATTTGCGTAGCCGGCTTTCGTCTCGTTTTGTGTACACAGTTATCATATTATATTTTCGCAGTGAGCGATTAGGGTCACGTACACGGTGTACGGAATCGACTCAATTTGTGTGTTCGATTTATTTTCGATATTTTTTTTTATTTATTTCGATTTTTTTTTTTTGTTTCGATATTTTTTTTTTCGATAATTTTATTTTTCAATTTTTTTTTGTTATTTCGATATTTAGTTTGGAATTTTGATTGTGTTTTGCAGTTTGATTTTTTTTTTTAATTTGTTTTAAATTGTGCTGGTTTTCGTTTGGTATTTTTTTTTTGTATTTGAGTTATCGAATCGGTTTTGATTCTGATTTTGTTGTTTTGATTTGGAAGAGACTGATATTTTTTTGTGCGGTTGCACGAGTTGAAGTTGAAGCGATTTTATTCCATTAGAAGTTTTGTCAACTGAAGTTTTGGAAATTTGCTTTGTTGTTTTGGAAAGTTACGAGTTTTTATTGTGGAAAAATTTTAGAATTCCTTGGTGGGATATTTTTTTTTTTAAAGTTTTGAGGATTGTTTTTTTCATCTTTTTTAAAAAGGTTTTGAATAGTTTTCAGTTTTTTAGTAAAGTTTTGAAAAGTTTTTTTACACGGTGTTTAATAAAGTTCTGAAAAGTTTTTTTTATTGTTTTGATAAAGTTTGAAAAGTTTTTTTTTACTGTCAATAGTCATGGATATTTATAGGTTTGCGCAGGATGAGCTCGCCTATGAAATGGAATGTAGGGGCTTAGATGTAGGGACCGTTGAGGAAATGAGGAAATCATTGAGAGGTGCTAGGATGTTAGAGAGAAGAGGTTCGTTAGGTGCTCCTGCCAAATATCCGTTCAGTTTTGAACAAGATAGTAAGGCAATAGAGAGCAAGTTAGTGGAAATAGGGAAATTGTTGGAAAATCCGCCCAAATCAAGAAAATCGAAGGAGTATTTGAAAGTTGAGAGTGAGGAAAAACGAAAAATAGTCTTGAGGAATAAGTTAGTCATGGCCTTAGCTGACTTAGAAGAAATAGAGGATTTACAGGAAGAAGAGGCTCAGCTATCAACCGATAGACTGAACGCTTCAGCGGCAGGACCAGCACCAGCCTCAGCAGCAGCAGCAGCAGGAACATCAACAGGACCAGCAGAAATAGGAGCATCAACATCATCAGCAGCAGCAGGGCTTGTAGCAGTTTCAGCTCAAGCTCCATCGAGAAGTTTAGAGGAATCTGGGGATAGGAATTTTGAAGAAAGCTATAGGGAATTTAATAATAGTAGGGAATATAGTGATAGGGCAGATAGTTTTGGTAGGGATAGGATTTTCATTAATTCGGATAGGTTTGAAAAAATTTCAAAATGGGACGTGAAGTTTAATGGAGAACGCTGTGGTTCTTCATTGAATGCGTTCCTGTAGAGAGTAGAGGAGATTAGGTTAGCTCGTGGAGTCTCAGAAGCCCAGCTGTTTCGGTCAGCTGTGGACTTATTTGTAGGTAGGGCTTTGTTGTGGTTCAGGGCCGTAAGGGTTTCACTCAATTCGTGGCAAGAACTTGTTAGCGAGTTAAAGCTAGAGTTCCTCCCACCTAATTATGATGATTTGCTATTAGACGAGATTAGGCGTCGCACGCAAGGCCGCGATGAGTCAATCGGGGTCTACGTTGCGATAATGCAAAACATGTTCAGAAGGCTTTCTGAACCCATCTCAGAGGGGCGAATGTTGTCTATGGTTCAAAAGAACCTGACACCATTCTACCAAACGCAGCTCGGATTGGCTAATCAGACTTGCGTTTCTGAGCTGGTTAGATTAGGGCGCAATCTCGAGATGGTTAGGGCAAACGTGGAATCTTACGTTCCACCCCCTAACAATCGAAGTAGGAACCTACTTGAGCTGGATCTGGCTTACGTAGGAGTTGAAACCCCAAGAGTCGCGGTTGTTGAGGAGAGCAACCAGACTCGCCAGGTCGAACGGAATTCGAATCAGAATTCGAATTCCAATCCATTTAGGTCGAATGGTAGAAGAGGTTCGGTTGTCGAGGACAACAACCAATCTCGTCCAGCGGGACAAAACTCGGATAGGTCGTTGGTTAGGAGAGTTTCTGCTGTTGAGAGCAGGCAAACTCGTGAACCCTTGAATTCGATTTCGAATCGGATTTCGAATTCTAACTCGTCGAACTCTGTGGTTAGGTGTTACAATTGCAATGGGTTGGGCCAATTTGCAAATAGGTGTTCTGCCCCTAGGAGTTGTTTTGGTTGCGGAAAGCAGGGGGTTACGCGAAGTAACTGTTCCACCTGCTCGGGAAACGTGAGACGCACTCTCGGGTCAGTAGGACGAGAGCGCCGTTGAAATCTGTGAGGTCGCCTACTGGGGACCAGTCGGTGAATTTTGAAGTAGGTTTTACACTAGAGCAGAATGGTAGGGATAGAAGGCCATATTTAGGAGTTAGTGTTTATGGAGTCAGAATGTTAGGACTTTTAGATTCAGGCGCTTCACGCACAATAGTTTGTAGGGAAGGTTGGGATATTTTGAAAAGGTTAGGTGTTAGATTAGGGAAAAACAAAATTGAAAGAGTTACACTAGCGGATGGAAAGGGTATAGAGGTAGAGGGTATTGTGTCACTTCCTATTAGAATCAAGGGAAAAGTAGTCTTAATAGACTGCTTAGTCATTCCGAAAATTCCTCAGTTCATGATTTTAGGAGCAGATTTTTGGGCTCTTTCGGGCATAGTCCCGGATTTGAAATCAGGGGAATGGGATTTTTCCAGCCAATGTGATGTAGCTTCAGTTTCGGAAGCAACACACATAGCTGATTTAAAAGAGACACAAAACCAGGAGTTAGGGAAATTTTTAGATAGGGTTTTTAGTGAGATGCCGGAGGGATTAGGGTGTACCCAATTAGTGGAACACAAAATTAGGACAGATTCAGAACCAATTAAGCAGAGGTATTATCCTGTTTCTCCAGCCATCCAAAAATTCATCGACAAAGAGTTGGAAGAGATGTTGAAGGATGGGGTTATCGAAAAATCAGACAGCCCTTGGGCGTCCCCCATTGTGATGGTGAAGAAAAAGGATGATACCTATAGGTTTTGCGTAGACTATAGGAAACTCAATGGAGTTACAGCTAGGGATGCTTACCCCCTCCCATATATCTCAGCCATTTTAGATTTGGCTTTCATACCATTCGGACGTGTTTTTTACCTTTGCGCTATTCTCCCGTCTTTTAAAACTCCCAAATTTCAACATCAATTTCGCTGCCAATAACTTTATTCTGTGTCACAAATAAATTCATTCTCAATTCATAACAAAATGTCTCATCAGTGCGCGAATCCAAACTGTGTCAACAACGAAAATCTTGCTGAGTCGGTTGTATGCAGTGGTCTGTGCGGTAAGCGTTTCCATACGACTTGTGTTGGCATAAGTAAAAGAACATTTATTTTCCTTAAAGACTGCAATAATTTTGTTTTCAACTGTGACGAATGCAAAAATATTTCACTCTCGCATATAATGCTTGCGATTAAATGCTTGAGTGACTCAATTTCAACGACTGCAGAAAAAAACAAACTTTACCACAAGCAGTGTATGACACAGTTTGAAAAATTCGATGAGCTCATCAAAGCATTCGATGAACTAAGTAATAATTGTCAACAATCCGCGACCTACCTCAAAAACCGAATGAAGTGTCTTGAAAATCAGATTAATTCGTTGAACAATGCAAAATCGCCAGATAATGGATTTGATTTAATAAACGAAATGAAAAAAATTGTGGAAAAAAACTTTAAAACCAATATGTCCGTTTTCAATTCTTCCTTGAGTTCGATACGTTCCACCATTGAACAAACCTCTTCAATCCATCAGCTGACTTCTCTGAAAACTGCCGTAAACTCTGTTGAAAATCATCTGCAATCGATCTCACTTAACCCCACTCCCCTTCCGTGTCAACATGATGCATTGCGTTCTGAATTGGCTGATAGATTCGTAGACGTTACCAATGATCTTGCTTTAAATAGAGTATTGATCACAGATCTATCCGATGAAGTAAGAGCGGTTTCGTTCAAAAGCAATACACCTGATCAGCAACCGGAAAGACCAACTGAATCCAACATGTCCATACTTGATGAATTAACAGACGCCAACCTCACGACAACAACATCTAACACAGCTCATTCCGCCCCCTCCGTAGCCGAATTGGAACCTACTTTTTCTCCCCCCACCGAGCCCACCATAAACCGTTTGGGATCCTCTTGGACTATTTCTGAATGGAATACAAGGATCACAAAGCTAAACAACAACAACACTTCGATCTTCACAGTGAGGAACACACCTGTATCGGCTGACACCGTTTGGCTAGAGAGTTTCTTCCTTCGTAACTACACTATAAAGATTTCTAACATCCAGAAGATCTCTACTCCGAACTCTAATTCATTTCGGATTAGCATTCCCACTTCCTACGAATGGCTGTTTACAAATCCTTTTGGAAATACCGTGAAAATTGGAAAGATGGTAATTGCACGTTGTAAGAATAAAAGTAATAAGCTTAGATTAATACCTGTTCCCAAGCCCGCAAAAACACCTTCCAACCCTAATTGGTCTTTTAAAACCCACATAATGCCAAGTTTCGCTCCCTCTTTCCAAATACCCTATATTTCTCAGCATGTCCCAACTCCACAGCCCAAGCCACAAACCAAGCCACAACTCAAGCCACAACCAAAGCCCCGTAAATCAATTCAATCCAAAATCAAACCCATAGACGCCTCTTATCCATCCACGCTTCCTAAAAGGGTGTCTTTTAATCTTGAAACTACTCCATCTAATTCCTCTATACCAAGCCCACAAATCTCTGCCCCTTTTCCCAGCTTCGACCTAACGTCTGGAGCAAAATACCCTAATTTCGTCAGTTCCCACTACTCAATCCAAACTCTTCCCAGTCTCCTCAAGGATCTTCCCCCTACATTGACCCTCTCCTACCTCCCGTAGTCAAACTCACACAGCAAAACAATGATTCAACTGAATCGCGTTACGCTCTCTCGAGACTAAGAGACAAAAAAACTTATGAGAACATACGAATCTTTTTGTCTTATCTTCACGACAAATCGGACTCCCTTTGCTATGAAGGTAAGACTAGAACCAGTGTTATGGTCTCTATTCAACAGGAAGGTCTCCCCACTGACGTCACTAGTCTCAAGAAGCTCTTTGTTAAATACCACGAGTATTTTGATGTGCCTCCTCAAAAAGTTGAAAGTGATCTATGTGCTTTTGGACATTACATCCACTCTAAACGCATCTCTCACCTTCAACGTAGCAGAGCTGACCATGAAAAGTTTTTTCGTTCATAATTCAGCATCTCAGAATCTGCCTCTTACCTTTTACTACCAAAACGTAAGAGGACTTCGCTCAAAAACAAGAGCAGTCCTTCAACAATCCCATGCTTTGCCTTTTGAAGTCTATGCCCTGACTGAAACTAATCTTATCCCTAGCATTAACAACCAGGAACTGTTCCCATCTACTTTCAATGTTTATCGAGATGACAATCAAGACCGTGACACTAATGACTCTCCTTGTCGTGGTGTCCTCATAGCTGTCACCAATACAATTAATTCATCTCTTCTCTCAACATCCTCCTCCCTCAGCCTTGATTTTGTCTCAATCAAAATCATTCTATCCCATAAATCTCTTTACATTATCTGCTTCTATATCTTACCATCGCAACCCCTTGAATCTTATGAATTTGCAATCAAAACGGTTGACGACATTTCAGATTTATGCGAACCCCATGATGAGATCCTTATTTTCGGTGATTTTAACCTGCCGTATCTAAACTGGACTTTGTCAGATGACCTATCGTTTTACATTGCTCCTAGTCCCATCTCTGCCAAGGAATGTCTGTTCGTTGATCGCCTGGCAGACTCTTGCCTCTGCCAAGTAAGCGGAATTTTAAACTACATGGGTAGGCAACTTGACCTTGTATTTACAACAGATCCCATTAATTCCTCAATCTCACTTTCGCCCCTGCTCCTTTCAACCATAGATAACCTACACCCTCCTCTCCTTCTCTCATTTTTTCTCCAGTCTTCACAACCATCTAACTTGCCTGAACCTCCAGCTTCATACGATTTCCACAAAGCAAACTTCCGCAAAATTAATGATTACCTCAATAGAACTCACTTTAATTTTGAAAATTTAACTGTAGAAGATGCCACATCCGCATTCTACAGAGAAATACATAAAGCTATATCCCTCTTCGTTCCCCTTTCTTGACTTAAAACTTCTTCCACTTCCCCTCCGTGGTATAACCATAGGCTCCGTAATCTAAGAAATAAAAGGAACAAATTGTGGACCATCTTCCTTCGTACTCGATCTCCTACTGACTATTCAGCTTACCTTGGCTCTTATTTACACTTCTGTGAGCTTTTCAACACCCTTTACCAACGCTATTTAATTGAAATGAAATCTAACATTATTAATGACCTTAAGTCTTTTTATAAATTTGTCAACCACAAAAGAAAATCTGACGGGTACCCTTCCTCCCTCTCCTTCAATAATGAATCCTCATCTGATGCACTCGCCGTAGCAAACTATTTCGCAAATTACTTCAAACAGTCTTTCACGGATGATTCTTTTGTTCCTGATTCAGATTATTTCTCGTTTTTACCGAATTTTTCCTTTGATCCATTCCTTCCACGTTTCTTTGACTCCTATCTAATTGAAGAAAAGTTAAATCATTTAAATGATGAGTATATTCCTGGCCCAGATGGTATACCTGCCATATTTCTTAAGAAGTGCTCCTCAACTCTTTCCCTTCCTTTCTCAAAAATCTTTAACTTGTCCATATCCCTTGGTGTTTTCCCGCAAGTTTGGAAAACGGCGTTTATAACCCCTATACACAAAAAAGGTCCTAAGTGTGACGTGAAAAATTATCGTCCCATCGCTAAACTATCGCATATACCCAAAATTTTCGAAAGCATACTGTATGAAAACTTAAGTTTTCGTTGCAAATCTCTCATCTCCCCTAGACAACACGGGTTCCTCAAAGGCAGGTCAACAACAACAAACCTCGTTGACTTTGTCTCATTTACCCTCACAGCCTTAGAGAATGGAAAGGAGGTCGATGTAATTTCAACTGACTTCAGTAAAGCTTTCGATAAAATCTCTCACAAACTTATTCTTTTTAAGCTTTCCACCCTCGGCTTTGAACCCATTCTATTGAGATGGATTTCCTCTTATTTAGAAAACCGTTTTTACAGCGTTCGGTTCAGATCCGCCGTATCCAGCCGCTTTCTAGCTACATCTGGTGTTCCCCAAGGCAGCCATTTAGGCCCTCTTCTCTTCATTCTTAGTATTAACGACATTGAAATGATCATCAAACACTCCTCTATCTCCCTCTATGCGGAAGATACTAAGTTTTACCGGATCATTTCTTCTTCTGAAGACTCTTCCCACCTCCAACACGACCTCGACAATTTTTCAATATGGTGCTCCAAAAACTGCCTGGAGCTAAATGTTTCCAAGTGCCAATCAATAACCTTCTCACGAAAACGCATCAAGACTACTCCCCGTCTCTATCTTCTTGAGGTGATCCGGGACCTTGAGATTATTTGCGACCGTGAGCTGAATTTCCTCAAGCATATCGACGATATAATCCTTAAGGCAAATTCAGCACTTGGCTTCGTGAAACGATGGTCCAAAGAATTTGCTGACCCCTACGTAACCCGATCCCTTTACATTTCATTTGTCCGTCCGCTTCTTGAATACGCTTGTCAGGTCTGGTCGCCTTTTCAACAAGTGCACATTGCCAGAATTGAGAGCATTCAACGCCGTTTCCTCCGTTTTGCTCTTCGAGGTCTTAATTGGAGTAATCCCCTGATATTATCCCCTTATCAAGACCGAATCAAACTCCTAAACCTAAATACGCTGAAAGATCGAAGAGAACTATTTGACATTCTCTTCATTCACCGAATCCTCACAGGTACCATTGACTGTCCAGCCCTTACCGAATCCATTTTTTCTAAATTCTAACCCTCGTAACACCCGGAACCCCCGTCTCTTCTATCTTCCCACCCATCGAACCTCTTATGGCTCCAATGAACTCATCTCCCGAATGCTGAGGAATGTCAACTCCCACTCCTCTTGCTTTGACTTCTATATGAGTACTCCCTGCCTAAAACTTCGTCTCCTAAGCCCTCCAACTACTTAGTAAGTCTTAGCTATTAAGTTTCTTAGTTTGTAAATTAATAGCTTGTACTCCATGCCTAAAACTTTGTCTCCAAAGCCCTCCAACTAGTTTGTAAGTCTTAGCTATTAAGTTTCTTAGTTTGTAAAATAGCTTGTATTAAGCCTAATAAATGTGGGTTTTGCCCCCACCAAAATTAAAAAATTAAATTAAAAATTAAATTAATAGGTTGAACAATGCGAAATTTCTGTCTTCCATGGATATTAAGTCTGCTTATTGGCAGATTCCAATGGAAAAGGAGTCCAGGAAATTCACCGCATTTACAGTTCCCGGGCGTGGACTATTTCACTTTTTGAGAATGCCGTTCGGATTGCACAATGCACCCGCAACTTGGCAACGCTTTATAGACACAGTCCTTGGCCCTGAGTTAGAACCCTTCGTTTTTGTCTATCTCGATGATATTGTCATCGTTACAGACACTTTTGAAAAACATATTGAGATTTTGGGAGAAGTTTTTAGTAGGCTTATTAAGGCAGGTCTGAAAGTAGGTAGGGACAAATGTCACTTCTGTAGGCCTTCGTTAAAATTTTTGGGCTATGTTGTAGACCGCAATGGTTTGCACATGGACCCTGAAAAAGTTGAAAGCATGTTAGGTATCACACAACCGAAAAATGTTAAGGAAGTTAGGAGCTTTTTAGGAACGGTTTCCTGGTATAGGAGATTCATACCGAACTTCGCTAGTTTGGTAAAACCGTTGAATGAGCTATTAAAGAAGAGCAGGAAATTTTTATGGACTGAGGAATGTGAGGATAGTTTTCGTAGGGCAAAAGAGTGTTTGGTTGCGGCTCCTATCCTGACCTGCCCGGATTTTACGAAGCCATTCGTAGTTCAGACGGATGCTTCGGATTTTGGGGTTGGAGCTGTCCTTAGTCAGACTACTGACGAAGGGGAAAAGGTGATCTGCTACTTGAGTAGATCCCTCAACCGATGCGAAAGGAACTATTCCACTACGGAAAAGGAGTGTTTGGCAGTGCTATGGGCCATAGAAAAACTGAGACCTTACTTGGAGGGAGTTAGGTTCACGGTTATTACAGACCACCATTCCTTGGTCTGGTTGAGTAAATTGAAAGATCCTGTTGGTAGACTGGCGCGGTGGGCGGTACGTCTACAACAGTTTGATTTCGAAATAATTCATAGGAAAGGCAAGGATCATGTGGTTCCAGATATGCTTTCGAGAAGCGTACCGGTTTTATCTGGGATTTCGGAACACAACACAGATCCTTGGGTGAAAAAGATGATCGATCAGATCGAGAAGGACCCATTGGCGTTTCCATCTTGGAGGTTCGAGAACGAAACACTTTTTAAACATGTTAGGGCAAAGCATATTTTAGTTAGGGACAATAACGAATGGAAAATTGTAGTAGGTAGGAGTGATAGGAAAAATATTTTAGAAAAATGTCATGATCATCCGCTAGCAGGGCATATGGGGGTTAGAAAGACTTTTGCTAGGGTAGAAGAAAATTATTATTGGCCGAAAATGAGATCAGATATAGCAAAGTACGTTAGGAATTGTAAAATATGTCAAAGTGTAAAATCCGTTCATGATAAACCGGCAGGTCTAATGACGGAAAGGAAAGGGGTATCCAATCCGTGGGAGATGATTTGTGTGGACCTCGTTGGTCCGTTACCTAAATCTAGTAAAGGATATATGCATATCCTCACCGTTGTGGATCATTTCACAAAATTTCCTCTTTTATTTCCCCTTAGGTCTGCAACAGCGAAAGCTGTGTGCAAGGAACTCGAAGATAACGTCTTTTTGCTATTTGGTGTTCCAAAAATTGTAATCTGTGATAATGGTCCTCAATTTAAGAGTAGGGAGTTAAAATCTTTATGCGATGGTTATAGGTCGTCTATTAGGTTTACTGCGCACTACCACCCTCAGGCTAATCCGGCAGAACGGATTAACCAGATTTTGAAAACGACACTACGGGCTTATGTGTCGGACAACCACCACGTTTGGGACTCTCAGTTGGCGAAAGTCGCGTGTAGTATCCGCACTTCCCAACATGAAGTCTTGGGATTATCACCTTATTATGCTGTATTCGGGAGGACGATGGTTACCTCCGGGTCAGGG
Organism: Melanostoma mellinum; assembly: GCA_914767635.1. Taxonomy (NCBI): domain Eukaryota; kingdom Metazoa; phylum Arthropoda; class Insecta; order Diptera; family Syrphidae; genus Melanostoma; species Melanostoma mellinum. The sequence continues at coordinate 88,500,666 of OU612058.1, forward strand.
CTCGCGAACGCCACACCTCCCGACGAGTCTGTTAACAATACCAATAATGATACCGGGGGACAAAGGGACATGGGCGAAATAGAGAATAGGTTTAGAAAGCTTAGGGAAGAAATAGGTAGGAAGTTAGAAGCAGCAGCCAAGAAGTCGACGAAAATTTACAATCTTCGCAGAAGGGACGTGAGGTACTTCCCAAACGAGTTGGTTTGGAGAAGAAATTTCACCCTTTCTGATGCCGCTAACTGCTATGCCGCTAAGCTGGCTCCAAAGTTTGTTGGGCCATTTAAAATCAAAAAAAGAGTTTCGCCATGGACTTATGTCCTAATGGACGAAAATGGTACAGAAAAAGGTACATGGAATGTGAAGGACTTGAACCCGTACCACGATGAGCCTGATGATTCCCAAGATTAGTCGCGTAGCCGAGGATAGGCTCGCTAAGAGGAACTGAGAGCCGAAACGCTCTGTGATGTGCTTTTACTCTCGCCTAGAGCGATTGAGATACGGTTGTGTTGTCTTTTAGAGTTTTCCTTGTGTTGGTTTTGTCTAACCTTATCTGATCCTTGTACTTCGGCTTTTCTTTTGAAAAGCCAATTGCAACTCTTGGTAGGTAAGGGGGAGTTTGTTACGGTAATATTTCACCGCAACAAAGATCTTCCCTTAAAAACTGGTTTATGTTTTTATTCCCTTCTTTTAGTCCCGAAACCCTCCCCATCATTTCTTCGTCCCACCATTTTTCCGTTGTTTGTTCTTAGCAATGTAAATGGAACATCGCTTTGAACAAATAACAAAAGCAGGTACACCTTTTCAGTGGATGAGCTGAATGGTTTGTTGAGCCAAGACACAAACCTGGTAGATGGCTAGGGAGAATTGCCATTTCCAAACACAAAATGAGATACACACATATACACAAACATCACATAAAAAAGAAGACACCATATACACTATATACAACATCATACAATATTCATCATCACACAATACACAACATCACACCATATATAATATCATCACATGAAGTACACATCACAAACACAACATTTTATACATAATGTAATCAAGGCTTAAGCCCACCCTAAATATTTAATTACGTATCAAAGGTTGGAGCGTTAATAGTTTTCCCTTCTCTCCCCCAAATCTGCAAAAGGGTCCACCGGCGTAAGTTAGGGTTCGCGAGTATAAAAGATTTCTTCCGGCTATGGTTCTTCTCAGAAAATTTTACATTTAAAATAGAGTACATATTTTGGAAACTGTGCCTTCCTCGATTCACTATTTGCGCGATTTAGAGTAACTGGGAGAATGCCCAGATGAAACTTGGTTTTTGTTTCAATAACTTTCAATTTTCTCGAAAGGTTTTGACAATGGGTAATTGGGGTCTGGACTCACCCATGAGATCGTCAAGTTTTGGACGACACCAACAACTTGTCGAACTCGCTGAATTGAGAGAGTGAGTACGAGCACTTTCGTTGGGTATTCGACAGCGATGGCAGAACCCCATTGGTGGTTGATGTCGGGGAACTGAATCCCACGAAACGTGATTGGTTGAGATTGTGTGTGTATGAGTGAGGTGTTGGGTCCAGACAGGGAGCTAGACTTGAAGTGGGAGACACTTCTTGGTTAGCTATCAAGCTGCAAAGTGGTTTAATTAATAAAGAGACTTTTTGAAGTTTTTAGAACAAAGAACAAGTTTAAGTTTTTTTGAGCGTAGAAAGAAAATAGAAAATTTTGAGAAAAATTGAAGAAAATAGTGAGACGAGGAAGACAGGAAGACAAGACTTGAAAAAAAAGGAGCAAAAAAGAAGACGTCAGCAGGACGTAACTTTGGGAGAAAAAAAAAATATAGAGGAGAATAGCCGGCGGACATCTTGTCCAAAAGAAAGATAAGTAGAGTGATTTTTTTTTTTGAGTGCGATAGTTTTTTGAACTTGTGATTGGTGAAATTTTTAACCGTGTGGCCCCTTTTTTTTTTTTTTTAATTGCACAGAAAAACATTTGTTTTAGAACCCCATTAAATTCTTCTCACATTGAGAATTTTCGGGAAATTCCCATTACCGTTCCAATCTTCGTTACTTGCCCTTTCAAAGTCACATAGCGGTCCTCCAGACCATTGTACATAACTTTTTTTTATACATTGTATAACGTCTTCTATTTACTTTTTTTTAACATCCATTTTATAACATTTAATTTGTTCGAAAAGATTTGGGTTTTTAATCCAAGTTATCTACGGTTTTCCCAACAAACATACAATAAATCATTGCACATTCCATTTTAGAGAATTGTCTTATTTACGTTTTCATTTGTCGTTCTTTTTCCTTGGTCGTATTTTCATACTTTCACTTTTCAGCAAAAGGTTTGAAAATTCCTTTTCCAAAAAAAAATTTTCTGGCGCCCACCCTTATTGAACAACACTGAACTTTATCGTTCAATCACATACTTACCTATCTCGTATCAAAACCCTTTTATTAATTAATTATAAATCTAACATACCAATAAAACTTCACGTAGCATCATCGAACATACCCAACACCCAGCTGAGTAGCCGTGGCTGGCAGCATCATCATATGCTGTGTGTTGCATATTCTTTTTTTTTTCCTTTAACCCTTCATTGTCATTCAGCTATTTACTTCTTATTCACTCGCCATTCTTCAATCGGTGCACTTCGTGCAAATTTGTTCTATTAATTTTCTAGTTGTTTTGTTCGCGGTATTTCAGTTCGAAATCATCCTAAAATTTAGCTTATCTTTGCATATTATTTACTAACATTGAGAATTTATAACCCCCTTGGAAGGGAATAAGAAAATAAAGTGCAACACCATGCCTTGTGAGGGAATGGAGGGGACCTACAATTTTCTGCCGGTTCCGAACGCCGAACGGCCAATTGAGAAAGCGCTTTTCATAGTAGTGAATTTACTAACGGAGGACTTGCCAATTCATCGCGAAAGGCGATACCCGTGGGAAAAACAGCGTTTCTACATCTGCTGTAACTGCAAAAACGCTTTGGCTAAGGAGAACTTTAATACTTTAGGTAGCTGAAAACACATATATGCAAGTATCTTTGACTCGCTGAAAAGATATCCCAGTATTCGAGATAGGCCATTCTATAGACTTGAACGCTCCCACTAACCAGCTCGGTTATATTTTGCAGTTTCTGTAAAGTATATATATATAGTATGTACTATTTTTTCTCTTTATTTAATAAAAATGGTCGTTTTTGTCTATTATTCTTGTTTTGGACGAATTTAACATGTTGACTTGATCAATTCGAAAAAAATAATCACTATTTTGCACTACCAAAGTGTATCGAAATGAAATTGAACTTGAAACCTGAGTTAACTGTGGGGGTGGATTTGAGTTATTTGCGCGTATGTTCATGGATGCAAAACGGGTTTTTGTTGATAATAATCTTTGATAAATAATTGAAAAACAAAGATTTTATGAAAATTCGTTTTTTGAAATACAATTAAGAAAAACCTAGGCTCTTTCATTTCAATTATTTTTCTTTTCGCAAAGAAAATATGTAAAGAAAAACAAAAACTAACCAAGTCTTTTTCTCAGAGAAACTAAATAGCAAAAAAAAGAATGATAAAAAACTTTTGCAAATAAAAAAGATCGAAAAAATTTAAAATTTTTTTTTGATCAGCAAAAAAGATTAATTCAGTTAAATAGCAAAAAAAATAATATGTTAAAATAGTTATGTTGCAAAAAAAAACTGAGAAAAAATTCAAAAAAACAAAACAATTTGAAAATTTTTTTTTAAACAGCAAAAAAAAGTTGTTTTATTTTACTTAGAACAACTAAATAGAAAAAAAAAGAATATGAAAAAAAATAAGACAAAAATAGAAATTTTTTCATCATCAAGAAAAATTTTTGTTTTATTTTTCCTAGAGCAATTAAATAGCAAAAAAAGAACATGTTAAAATAATTTATTGCAAAGAAAAAAAAATTAACCAAGTATTGAAAGCAAAGAATGTTTTAAAATAATTTTTTGCAAAGAAAAAAGAAATGAATAAAAACTAGAAAACATTTTTTTTAATCAGCAATAAAAGTTTTTGTTTTATTTTTCCTAGAGCGAAAAAATACCAAAAAAAACATTTTGCAAAAAATAAAAACATTTTTTAAATAAATAAGAATTAAGAAATTTTTTTTTTATCTGGCAAATAAATATGTTTTTTTAGTTTCTTATAGAGCAAAAAATTAACACAAAAAATAGAGTGAAAATACCCGGTCTCTAAGCCTTTCCAGAAAAAATTTCCTCATCAGCTTGACGTCAAGCTGAAAAAGTGAATTTTCATAATTAAACGGGAGGAGCAAAAAATTAATTTTTAAAGAAATAATTAGCCACTAAATTGTACATAATCCGAGAATGTCACTTTACCAGCTTGACAGAGGTTTTTCTTTCACTTGTTGCTGCCTCTTTGCCTTTTCCTGCCATTTGTGGAACAAAGCTTTAATAAAAACTACAAAACTCTAATATTTGTTTAATTTCTCTCTTATTTGTGAATTCCATTGAACAAAAACGGTGAATTTAAAGTAGAGTCTACTGGGGGTGCCTATATTTTTTCCAACAAAAAGCTGAGTTTTATTAAATAATTTTTTTTTCTAACTTGTAAAACAAATTCTTTTTTGTTATTACTATTGTAACGTGCGCTTCGTTCGCAATAATAAAACTTTACCTTTCAGTTTAATTCTACTCTTTTATTCAATATCACATTAACTCACTGTTAACATTATCACTCTATAATCAAAACTGACATCTGGTTGCCTCAGCGGCCTATTTATATCGAATGACATTACATCTAGAACTTCCCAGTTATTTCCACATGGTCTCCACATTCCAATATTTTGCTGTCAAACTTTTTTCCTCGTGGTATATTTCTACACTTACACTAGTGTTGCCACTTTTGTTTTCGGTTGAGCGTTTTCGATAAGGAAATTGGTATTAAATGTTGGGTTTGCGTTACACTGCTCCTTCTTTAAGATTGTTCGTCCCGAATAATTCTATCTGCAGCCTCGCCACTATATCGATGCAGCCGGTCACAATGAACTACTTTTAACTTGCCTCTTAGTCCTCTTTGGATGCGGTAAACCACGTCGTTAATCCTCGTGACAACAGTATAAGGACCTTCCCAATTCTGCAGAAGTTTCGGTGACAATCCCTTTTGACGATGAGGATTATAAATCTCCTGCTTGGAATCCTTCCGTTGTCGCTTTCGTGTCGTGTCTTCATCCGGTCGCTGTAGGCTTTCATCCGTTCCCTTGTTCTTGTGGCAGTGAGTCTCTCCTTGAGGTCGTCCACCACGGTACTCGTCCGTGTTTTTAGGCTCCTCTGTGGGACATCCAAACTTAAGTTCGCAGTGCAGCCGCATGGTTTTCCCGAACAGGATGTCAGATGGTGTTTGTCCTGTCGAGCTATGTACCGCACTCCTATAGGCCATCAGGAATAGCGGTACGTTCCTATCCCAGTCTCTTTGGTAGTCGCCTACGATCTTGGTGAGGTGTTCTTTCAAGGTCCGGCTGAATTTTTCAAGATGGATGAAGCGGTGTGGTTCTCTTCTTCCTAATGCCAAGTAGTCCGCACACTCCTTGGAAGATGTTTGACTCAAAGTTCCTCCCTTGTTTGGAATGGAGTTCCATAGTCACACCAAACCTGCTTATCCAGTTAAACACAATCTGGTCGACCACCGTTTTGGCTTCTTGATTTGGGATTGCATACGCCTCAGGCCACTTGCTTAAATAGTCCATTACAACCAGAATGTAGTTTTTTCCAGCGTTGGTCTCTGGAAAAGACCCAGCCACATCTACTGCAATCCTCTCAAAAGGCGATCCAACGTTGTACTGATGCATCTAACCTTGAATCTTTCTACCAGGTCCTTTGGTTGCAGCACACTTGTCACATGTTCGGCACCACTTCTGCAAGTCATCTCTAGCATGAACCGATGTCGCACCTTCTCCAGTGTTTTGTTGACTCCCAGGTGGCCTCCAGAAGGTCCGTCGTGCATCTCCCGAAGAACTTCACTGACTTTCGATTGCAGTACGATCAGCTGCATCACATATGATCTACCGTCAGCGGACTCCCATCTTCGCCTGAGGACACCTTCTTGCACATATAGTGAGTCCCACTGTGCCCAACAGGTTTTGAGAACTGGACTCCTAACAGAAATGTCTCCCCATTCAGGTTTCTCTCCATTTTCTTTCAATGCGAGGATGGGTTCGATAGGTTAGGCTAGGTGGAAGTGGCTGTCAGCCAATGAGTACATTGCCTTACAAACTAAGGCCGCAAGGGCCCATTGTGATACCACAGAGATCAGCAAGTTAATCACCTACTGAGCTCAGAAATCCGATGTAAGATTAACGAGTTGATCACTTATTAATCTTCCATTACGAGACTAGCCGGCTTATCACCTGCTAGTCGAACCACGCGGAAATTTTAATGTATTTCGAAAGACTTTTAGGGTCTATGTAAGCTTAGTCGTTAGTATCATCGAAGAACAATTCACCGAGATGAGTTTTCCTCCTATGAAGTAGTGCAGGGCATGAGCAAAGAAGGTGTTGAACAGTTTCTTCCTCCTCCTCGTCCATGCAGCTTCTGCAGAATTCATTGGAAAACACACCAAGTCTTTTGGCGTGCCTCCCTATCAGACAGTGTCCCGTAAGAACACCTTTGGTAGAACCTAGATACAGGTGGTACAGGGCTAACAAGCTCTTCGAGCGTTTTGAGTCTACACAAGGCCAAACTTTTTGGTTGCAAGACAGTTGTTACTCTCAGTCCATCTAGTGTGTGTTATCCTTGAAGCGTCCTGTCTAAGTAGGAGGTTACATGTAGCGATAGGTACACCTATGTTGTTCCATTCTGAGCGTAGGGAAGTGGTCGTGCCCTTTTTGGCTAGTTCGTCTGCCATACAGTTGCCTGGTACGTCCCTGTGCCCTGGCACCCATGAAACGTGAATGTTAAACTGATTTGACATCTCCCTCAGAGACATCTGACAATTTTGGACCGTGATGGATTTTAAAGAGACAGAGGCAAGAGATTTAAGGACAGCTTGGCTGTCTGAAAAGATTCGGTTATCCGTGGAGGATATGACGTTTTCTTTGAGCCAAGACAGCACCTCCTTAATCGCCAGAATTTCCGCTTGGAACACACTACAATGATCGGGTAGGCAGAAGAAAAGACTGAGTTTCAGTTTTTCTGAGTAGATTCCACTTCCCACACCTTCGCTGGTTTTTGAACCATCGGTGTAAAAGTGTATTGCTTTATTTTCCAAAAGAGTGCCATTTTCCCAAGCTTCTCTTGAAGGTATGGTTACTTGGAAATTATTGTCAAACACCAACTTGGGGGTGGTGTATTCGGATAGATTCTGTAAAAATCTAAAGTTATCTAGAATGGTAGTGTGGCCGATTTGATTATTGGTCCACTGTGATGTAGCTCTGAGTCGCGTAGCTGAGCTAGTTGCGACTTGTTTGCTGAAGATATCTAGGGGTGTGAGATCTAGTAGTTCATTGAGGGCGTCCGCTGGGGTTGTCCTCAGTGCGCCACTAATACACAGACTAGCCTTTCTTTAAACTTTGGCCAGCTTGTTGTAGTTGATCATCTTGTCTAGTGCTGTCCACCAGACTATCACCCCGTATGTAAGTATCGGTCTAACTACCGAGGAAAACAGCCAATGGGTGATTTGGGGGGAGAAACCCCATTTCCCGCCAATGGCTTTTTTACAGGAGAAGAGTGCAACGTTGGCTTTATTTACTCTTTCCTCAATATTGGTTTTCCAGGTCAGTTTTTTGTCAAAAATGAGACCTAGATATTTAGCCTGATTTGACAGTGTGAGAGTTACCCCTTTAATAGTTGGGGGTCTGAGGTCCGGAATTTTGTATTTCCTCGTAAAGAGAACTAATTCCGTTTTGTGTGGATTGATGTTCAGACCACAATCTGCAGCCCAATTGCTAAGCTTGTTAAGTGCTGTTTGTAGCAGCTCAGCTAGGGTTTGTGCTTGCCTGAAACGGCAATTGCTACATCATCGGCATAGGCTATAGCTTTGAAACCTTCGTCCTCTAGGTCGATTAACAATTTGTTAACGACCAGGTTCCACAGTAGGGGAGATAAAACTCCTCCCTGCGGGGTTCCTCTATTGGCCATTCTGCTTGTTTTGTAGTTCCCCATTTCGGAACTAATGATTCTGCTACTGAGCATTGTTGTTATCATGTTTTTGATGTGTTCCTCTATGAGCAGCCCATCAAGAGCATTAGTGATTGCTGAATTTTTAACATTATTAAATGCACCCTCTATGTCTAGGAATGCGACGAGAGAGTATTCTTTATAGTGCAGGGATTTTTCAATGGTGCAAACCAGAGAGTGGAGTGCAGTTTCCACTGATTTACCTTTTGTATAGGCATGTTGCGCCGTTGAGATCAGACTAGGTTTAATTTCTTGTCTTAAGTGTATGTCAATCATTCTTTCCAGTGTTTTAAGGAGGAAGGATGATAGACTAATAGGTCTTAAATCTTTTGGATTTACATGGGAGCTTTTGCCGGCTTTAGGTATAAAGACGACCCTAGCTTCTCTCCAGGCTTTGGGAATATATGCATAGCTGATACATCCTTTCATGATCATCTCTAAGTTATAGATGATAATGTCTGAAACTTGTTGCAGCTCCGCAGGCATGATTCCGTCAGGCCCTGGTGATTTATAAGGGTCAAAGCTGTTTATTGCCCATAACAGTATATCTTTCGAGATAAAACCTTTACCTGATTGGTTTGCGAGTCGAGGCAAGTGCTCCTCGTCTGTTATTGTCAACGAGCTATCAGGGAAATGAGTATCCAGTAGCAAGTTTAGTGTTTCTTCATATGAGTTGGTCCAGTTGCCGTTTTCATCATTTATAGAACTAGCCATGTTTGGACTCGTTGATAGGATTTTCCTAAGTCTAGATGCCTCTGAGGAGTCTTCAATCTTATTGCAGAATTCTCTACAAGAGGACCTTTTGCTTATTCGTAATCTTTTTTTGTAAATCCTAAGGGATTCCTTATAGAGATCCAGTCTTTGGGATTTCTGGAAGATTTGGCTCGATTGAAAAGCTTCCCACAACTTTTCTTGAGCGGTTCTAACTCTTTGGTCCACCAGTGTGGTTTCTTCTTCCCTCTTACTATGGTAAGACGACAAGAGTTACAAAAGGCATGTTTAAGAGCACTATTTAGATCGTCGACTTTGCTGTCAAGATCCTTGGGGTTCGAAGGGAAGCTATTGTCATTGTAGTTTTATTTTAACAATGTTTGAAGATTTCCCTGAATCTTGCCCAGTCAGTTTTCCTGTAATTACGGAAGCCTTTGGGTTTTGGTGTGTCATCTGTTAGACTAAATTGGATGTATCTGTGATCAGAGAAGGAGTGATCCTTAGATACAGCCCAATTTTTAATCTTGTTATAGATTGATTGAGATACAAAAGTAACATCTAAAGCCTCTTGTCCGTTTTTTGTCACAAAGGTTGGTTCGTTACCGATATTGCAAATAAGAAGGTTAGTACTTAGTATAAAATCAAAAAGAGACTCACCCCTTTCATTTACGTCCGTACTTCCCCATACTGCGTGATGTGCGTTGACGTCACTTCCTTTTACGAGATCCACTTTGAGTTTTGTTGCGCTTTTTATTACGCGCTCGAGCGTCTCTCCTGGTAGCGGCCCCGGTTGGTCATGGTGTAGATAGGCGGACGTGAGCCAGTAAGTCCTACTGGTGGTCTGCAGCTTTACTGTTGTGGTGTCGCAATTGCTGTAATTAGGTAGTAAAAATACGTTTAGTGTTTTCTTTTCCAGATGCAGGATCTTGGTTCACCTTTGTCCGTCACATACAGCAGAGAATAATCTTTCGTCCTGAGTCCTTTTACCACGAATTTATTAATCCATGGTTCCTGGATCAGGACTATATCCTCGCCGGACTTGCTTAGTCGGAGAAGGCTTTGATGAAGTGTTGGAGATTAATCTGGAGTATCTGCAGCATTGCTACAATCATCCAGCTTTATCTCCAACACTGTAGCATTAAGGTCCCCCATATCTGAGGTGGAGTTTAGCAACTCATCCTCAGAAAGGAGAGCATTTCATCGTCGGAGTCTAAAACTCCGACTTTGTTGTTGTCGGCCTTATCGGACGATCTGTCTCAGTTGCGTCTTGATCGGACACTATTTTTGTAGTATTTTCGACCACTTTCGAGCAAGACGGCTGTTCCAAAGAATCAGAGCAACTTGACACATCTGTCTCCATGATGAAAGATTCGACGCTCGCAGTGGACTCCTTGGCTTCGGATTCAGTCGCTTGCTTTGGAAGCTTTGCAGCGTCCTCATCTTTTTTGTTTATTTTCAGCTCTAGGCTGTCAAAACCATACTGAATGACACCCCCGCCAGGGGTTCTAATGACTCCTTATTTAGGATGACAAGAGCCGGGCGATAACGACCCACCGACTTTTTTCTATCACCGGAACCGTCCAATCGTGAGTGGGCAGATCCGGTTTGCTGTACTTAATCAACTGGAGAATCATCTCCCGCAATTCATGCATCCGCAATTCCGGTACCAAGGCACGAGCTCTCGGTCTGCTTGGGATATCCTCCCTTGCCACAACCTCTAGTTTAGCACCTGGCCAGATCTCACCTAAACCGCTGACAGCAAGTTTATATAGTTGAAGCGATCTCTAGCCTTGGCAGGCAATCAGCTTGACGAGGTTTTGATGACAGCCAGCGTCGCTAATTCTTGGGAGGGGTCCCGGATTCACCGGGATAACAGGTAAAAACCTTAAAGCGAGGTGAGCCTTGACGTCCGCCTACCTGTCGGCAGAGATGTTTCCATCCATATTGCTAACATCGATGACCGCGACAACAATCTGTCCCTTTACCACGTCACCAAGGGATTGCCCTGGCACCAGTGTCGATGGAACGCTAGCCCCGACTCATGGCTTTTTGGGTTGAAGGTTTTCAACCTCAAACAACCTGTTTCGCTTCGACGTTGAGTCTTGGCTGGTCTCTTCTGCAATTTTATTTGCCCACTTAAATTTTTTAACCTCACCCGGGGTTCTCTCCACTGCGGGCTTACCACCCACCGTTTCAATTACCCTTCTGGCTTGGCATAGCATCTGAGCGGGCGTTTTTTTGATCTGAGTCCCCCCTTGGCCGAGCTACTTACTTACTTAGGTGGGCATTACAGTTCGGGGTGAACCTGGGCCTCAACCAACATCCTTCTATATCGACTTCGATTTCGGGCGAGCTCTCTCCAGTTTCGCACTCCAAGTCGGTTGAGGTCTTCATCCACTTGATTGCGCCACCTAAGACGAGGTCTTCCCCTTCTGCGATTTCCCTGCAATGTGCTTTGAACACCCGCCGAGCTGGAGTTGTTAATCACCTCTCCCGCTCCACCAATTTGAGGATTCATTGTACTCTACGAGGGTACGTACCGACCCGCAGGGGTAGGGTTGCTTATCGCCTCTCTAACCCTGCCAGTCTGGACGGCCCTCCCCGTGTCCTTTGTTTTAAGGGCATTCAAGGTGGATACGGAGTCGTTGATAACCCCTCCATTTCCCCTCTTTGTAGGTTTCACCTCGTCCTGTCTTGTTGGTAGCACCAAAGCAGGCGAATTGTTTTCAAAGCTAATATTGGGGCCTTCATCCCCTCTATTAACAGTGGCGGTCCGTTTTCCCTCCGATTCACTGGCTAGAACTAGCTTTGTAGCCTGATCTTGACCAGTTTCCAGCGGGCTGTGCTGCTCGCCAGAGTCGGGATTCCTGGTTTCCACTGCATAGACCTGAACTGGCTTTGCAGCTGGTTCAGAGCCTGTGTGCTAACCTTGTATCCCACTGGTGGAAGGTTTGTCCGTTGGCTCACATTCCTGTTTTGACTTTGCAGTCAAATCGGAGAATGTGTACAACTTTCGTTGCCTCCCACCAGTTTTCTTTTTTTCTTTTTGTTCGTTTTTTTGTTTGTTTGTTTGTTAGCTTTTAAAAATTCCATAGAAAGTCCCACGAGTAACTACGGAAGGAGAAGGTCGGCCCCGGCAGAGCCGTGTACTTGGGTAAGGCTAGTCTATTCTGAACCCTGCCAAGCATTCAGAAGAGCTCGTTATTGATTGGTTTATCCCCCAACTTTTAATTCTTCGACACGGACTATAAATGCTCACACCACCACTGAAACTTGGAACCTCGTATCTATGGTGAGATTGGATTTCTAAGGATTGTGCTATTGAGGAGTCACAACCACCCAGCGATCCAACCTAACTTTAGCTGTCACCATCTGACATCGTACAGACACTGATAAGTATATGTAGTGAACATTGCCCGCCCGGAACCTACTTGGAGGGTTCGATCGAGGATTTTTGTCAGGCTATGGGTTCGATATCTGGATCCTCCTGTTGAGCAGTCCTCACTTCCTTATTGCTCCATCCGCATATTGGGTCAGCTCTTAGTCGCTGAGCGGTAATATTTTCTTTGTCTTCTTGCCGCCTACAATGCTTGCAATCACCTCTGCAAGGTCTTCGGGATAATGCGTCGGCGTTTGAGTGCAGCTTTCCTCTGCGGTGTTGAATCTGGTAATCATAAGTCTGCAGTTGTTGCGGCACTTTGATGGCTCGACAAATGGTGCGAGCAATTCGATTAATACGAAGACTTTTTCTTAAACATGCACAACGGCAAGTTTTAAAACCTTTTATTAAAGAATTCATTAACAAAAAATCCATAAATCATCATAATATAATTACTTACTTAGTCTTAGTTAGGATAGTTCAAAGTTTATACCGCAACTCGTGCGTGTAAGATTTTAGGTTATAAATTAAATCTCAAAAAGGCTAGCCGGAAAATGTGAGTTGATATTTCACTGTCGTTACCGCCCCCCTACGGTGATACCGCGAAATTACCGCGTGCGTTCTTGGTTTCAACAGCAGTCTTTCTATCCACCTTGCGACTTGACCTTCTGGATTTTTGAAGTTAAACAGCCAGCTCAGAGCACCATTATCTGTCCGCAGAAGGAATTTCTGTCTATAGATGTACTTATGGAAGCACTTTGTTGCCAAGATAAGAGCTAGCAGTTCCCTTCTGGTCACGCAGTAGTTTCTTTCGGGATTCGAGAGGACCTTGCTGTAATATGCCACCGCTTTCTCTTCGCCATCATGCACTTGGGATAGTACCGCCCCCATTCCAACGTTGCTTGCATCTGCGTCGATGATGAATGTTTTGCCAAGTGTTGGATGTGCCAGCACTGGAGCGTTACAGAGGCAGTATTTGAGTTCCTGAAAAGATTTCTCACACTCGCCTGACCATTTAAACTGCTTCCCTTTTTCAGTTGATGCAAACTCTTTGCAACTCCAACAAAGTTTTTAACAAAACGTCGGTAATATATGGCAAGACCAAGAAAGCTTAGGAGTTGATGTTTGTCCTGTGGTGTTGGTCAATTTTTGACGGAGTCAACTTTTTCAGGATCAGTCTTCACTCCTTGGGAAGAGATGATGTGTCCCAAACATTTAACTTCGGTTTTGAAAAGTGCACATTTTTCTGGATTCAGTTTAAGGTTAGCCTCTCGAAGTCTCTGAAACACGGCTTTTAGGTTCTCGCAATGTTGGTCAAATAATTTTCCGTAAACAATGACATCGTTTGATGATGATGATGATGTTTACTTGTTTATTTCTTAAAAATCTTTATCTAACAATACAAAATTTTTTAAACCTTTTATAATTTATAAAGAAATATAATGTGACAAAGATATTTTTGTAAAAATAGTGTTATTGTCACGTTTGACTTAATATTAAATTTGAATTAGTCACATCATACATTAAGATATAATCTTTTTATAGTATGAAACAAAATGCTTACCAAGTGAATAAGACTAACAATACAATTAAAAGTAAAGAGAAAAAATGAGCGTACATTCATGAATATTTTTTTTTTTTTTTTTTTTTTTTTTTTAAATACTGAAAAACACTAATTTGAAGAAAAATATGTGAAAATCTTCTTTCTAAAAGTATTCAATTCAGAAGTTCTTTGAATATCAAAGGGTAGACTATTCCAAATCCTGATCACAGATACAAAATAAGATCGTTCAGCAATAGTGTGTGAAATCGCGGGAGGATTAATTTAAGTCCTCTTCTAGACTGTGCAAAATGAAGCATTTCTTCTAAGTACCCTGGACACCTTCCATGTATTATGTTATGAAGGAGTAAAACGTTTCGATACAAAATATATTTATCTAGATTTAGTCCAAGCAAGGAATCATGTAAAAATGAAACACTTTCATACCTACGGTTGCCATGAATGAAACGCAAGCAGTCATTAAATGCTACATTAAGCTTACGTTTACAATCATAATCAAGACTAGGGTAAACGGTACAGTTAAAAGTGAAATAAGGCATGATAAGGCTTTTTACCAGATGTTTTTTCAAGGCGGGATTCAAAATAACAGAAGAACACCTCAAGGAGCGTAAGCCGCTGTATATTCTTCTTATGCTTTCGGATATTGCATTGCAACAGCTCAATTTGTTATTAATTGTAAAACCAAGGTATTTAACTTTGTTAACATATTCAATGATTTGTGTATTCAAAGCAATTCTTGGTATTTCCAAATGATTAACCTCACGTCTTGAACATACCATACTAAGCGTTTTTGAAGGATTTAGTTGTAGCTTATTAGAGTTAACCCAGCTTTGAATATTGACTAAATCTTCATTGATCCGATCAACGCAATCACTCATTGAACCCCATTCACTAAAAATATATAACAACACATCATCTGCATAGATATGAATTTTACAGTTTTTAACTATTGCGGGAAGGTCATTTATGAAAAGTGAAAAGAGGAGCGGTCCTAGTATTGAGCCTTGTGGTACACCACAGTTGACAATATATGAACTAGAAGAACCTTGACTAGTCGTAATTTTTTGGGGCCTGTTTAACAGATAGTTTTTCAAAAGTTTAAGAGCAGTATTGGAAAAATTGAAATTGTTACAGAGTTTCAAAATTAAAATTTGGTGATCAATGCAGTCAAAAGCTTTTGAGAAATCTAGCAGTTCCATTGTACCCAACTGATTACTATCAAGCGCAAAACGGAAATCAGATGTGACCTTAACTACTGCAGTTTCACAACTATGGTTTTTGCGAAAACCAGATTGCCATTTAGCATTTACACATTTTATCATTAGGTTGAATGAAGTCAAGAACTTGAGTAGCCATACACCGTTCAAAGACTTTACCAAAAAAAGGCAAAAGGCTAATTGGTCTGAAGTCAGAGGGCTCACAGGAATTGCTTTTTTTGGGAATAGGTAAGACAATTGTACCCTTCCAAGGTTCAGGGAACTCACTCCTATACAAACAAGTATTGACAATATGTTTCACCGGTGTCTATGGTAGTCACATGTTTGTTCCCGTTAAAAGTAGTCTCCACAAACTTTTGTTGTCTCGTTAAGTCTGGGAGACCTGGACGGTGGTTCTGGGCTCATCGATACAAGAAACCAGCCTCTGCCCTCGAAGTTGGTTCTTACTCGTTTCCCTGACGGGAAACGGATTGATAAGCAACGCTGGTGTTGTTTTTACCTTGGTCTGGGTTCCACAATGTTGACAAGTTGCTTTGTATGGTGGTAGTCGCGCCGTAAGCGCCCAGTCTTGTTGCAGTTCCAACATCTTGCAAGTCCGCTCCGCTGGTTATTTTTTATTTCAGCTCTTTGGCACGAGCATTTTTCGACAATGGCTTCTCTAAGTCGATGTACTCCATGAGAAGCTTGTTCTGCTGCTTCAATTGTCAATGCGAATGCTGAAGTTTCAGAAAGAGTAGGTACGTGTTCTAGCAGTTCGCACAGACCTCTGAAGATGTATATCGGAAATGGCACGAACGAAGGACTCAACAGCAAGCTGGTTGATGTTTTTTTCTCCAGCATCCGGGTATGCAAGGTGAACCAGTCTTTCGACGTCTGCCTGGAGCTGCTGTAGACTTTTACCGCTTTTCTGGACTCTGTTATTGAATTGAACTGGGAAGACTTCTTTCAAGCGGCTATCTCCAAAGCGTTTATCTATAGCTGCCACGAGAGAAATCGCTGAGATCGCCGCTCTTACCAGCTGAAACTGTTTGAAGAAATTCAGCTGCTGGTCCTCTAAGAGCAAGAGTAAGTGCAATGTACTTGTCTTCGTCATCCCAGCCATTTGTTGTCGCGGCTGCCGCAAATTGTCTTTTGTAAATTGGCCGAGAAGACTGTCCATCAAATGTTGGCGGTTTCATCTCCTTTTTCTTTGCAAACTCTCCAGCAGATTCTCGAATTTTGATTTTCCGGATCTGGTCCAATTCCTTGGTCAGAACAGAGAACTGCTTCTCACATCGGCTTTCTATGATTTCGAAACGATTCTCTACAAGAGAAAGCTGTTTTTCCATACCTTCAATGCGTTCGTCAATGGCACATACATTTTTCTCGATGTTGCCCAATTTGCCTTCTAGAATGTTTTTCTGACCTTCCAAACTATTCTGTTGCGCCTCGAGTCTTTCGAGGATATTCTGTTGTTCTTTCTTTTGTTCGTTTCTTTGTGCTTCCAGTTGTTCGAGAACATTCTGCTGTTCCTTCTTTTGCTCGTTTCGTTGCTCTTCAATCAGCTTCTTTTGCTCGTTTCATTGTGCTTCCAGTTGTTCGAGAACATTCTGCTGTTCCTTCTTTTGCTCGTTTTGTTGCTCTTCAATCAGCTTCTTTTGCTCGTTTCGTTGTGCTTCAAGTTGTTCGAGAACATTCTGCTGTTCCTTCTTTTGCTCATTTCGTTGCTCTTCCGGCTTCTTTTGTTGTACTTCGAGTCTTTCGCGAACATTCTTTGTTCCTTCCTTTGTTCGTTTCGCTGTTCTAATAAAAGCTTCATCATACTAGAAAAATCAACACTTTCATTTACTTTCTCTTCCTCCTTTTCTGTTTCAAAGACAAAAGTGCTCTAGAAAGATTTCGCTTACCTAGCTCATTTTTAAGCTCAATACAGTTGAGCTCTTCTAACAACTTACCCATTTTCACTGTATATAATTTTTTATTTTTTTTTCTTACACTCTATTAATCAAACTAGTTTTTTTCACAACAAAGTTTTATTTACACTTCTGACACCAATGTAACGTGCGCTTAACTCGCAATAATAAAACTACCTTTCATTTAGTTCTACCACTTTTATTCGATCTCCACTTTATTCGATTTATAACTATATTGCTGTCAAACATTTTCCCTCCTGGTATACTTCTACATTTACACTAGTGTTGCACTTACACTTGGCGGCGCCCAAATTCTGTAACTTATAGTACACGTCAATTGTGCTTACTATACTTCCAAATGGTATCCACTGGGACCTAGGATGCTCCGTCCAGAGCTGACCTGCTAAACTAGTAAGTGCGAGTGTTGACGAAGGAATCCGGAACAAAAGAATTGTGAGCGATCAACACTATAATTGCTCTGCGAACAATGACTGACTGCACGAATCTCAGTGGTCTACGAGAGCTTTCGTGTAAATGTTCCAGCGGATGAATTCGAAGGACAGAATCAACGGTGGACTTCAGCAGCCATAAAAGCAGAAACCCCTGAAGGAGCTACTCCAACATATTTGGTTTAAAGGTCTATCAGGGTCTTTCAATACTAGGACAGGGTATTGAAGTAGGGATGGTGGTGGACGAGCTCCTGGTGAGCCAACGGCAGCACTCACACCACTGCAGCAGGGAACTGACACTGGATATTCCAGCCCTTTGTGTCCGAAGGGATCCAAAAGGACCTGGCCCCCCAGGTTGGGGGTTGTGCGTAGGGTTAACTACACAAATACGTAAAAAAAGGACAGTTAAGAAACAAACAAAACCCTCGGAAAACGATAATAATTTTAAAGTTGACGACCCAAGCAAACGAATAAAGGAGAATGACCTACGGATCTGCACGTGGAACGTTAGATCACTTAATGGATTACGTGCAGCTGGAGAATTAGCGGACGCCCTGGACAGCTGCAAGGCAGACATAACCGCCATCCAAGAAGTGCGATGGAGTGGACCGGGCATAAGGAAGATGAAAAACTGTCACATCTACTATGGCGACTGCTACAGACAACAGAAACAGCGCTTATTTGGGTGCGGATTTGTCGTTAGAGGAAGACTCAGGGATAAGGTGATTAGCCAAAATCCAGTCAATGAGCGTATAATGACCATCCGCATCAGGGCTTAATTCGCCAACATTAGCCTTATATGCGCACACGCCCCCACAGAAGAGAAAGACGACGATTCCAAAGACTGTTTATACGAGCTCCTCGAAGAAACGTATGAGCAGTGCCCTAGACACGACGTGAAAATCGTTCTTGGCGATTTTAACGCAAAGCTAGGGAAGGAGGACATCTTTGGAAACACAATCGGTAAGCAAAGCCTCCATGACAAAACCTCCGAAAACGGACTGAGGATAATCGATTTTGCTGCGGGGCTAAATCTTGTTGTAAGTAGTACACGCTTCCCGCATCTCAAAATTCATAAAGGTACATGGCGATCCCCAGATCAATTAACCGTCAACCAAATTGACCATGTTGCGATCGACGCAAGGCACTCTTCCAGTGCGCTAGATGTCCGAATTTTTCGAGGGGCCAACTTTGACTCGGACCACTACCTTGTTGTAGCCAAGGTACGAATGAGGATATCGTGTTTACGACCAGCACGAACTAACGCTGTGAAGAGATATGACGTCGGAAAGCTTCAATCGCAAGAGATAGCCAATGCTTTTTCCAATCGAGTGTCTCTTCAATTATCCTTGAATCCCATGCCGCCAGCATTAAGCATTGAAGGCCAGTGGCAGCAATGCCAAGAAGCCATCAGAACCGCTGCTTCTGAGGTTCTGAGTTTCACTCGGCCACCAAAACGAAACCCATGGTTCGATGAAGAATGCAAGCAGTTAAATGCAGCCAAGTAAAAAGCACGACAAATGATTATGCAAACACGAACAAGGGCTGCTTACGATCAGTATAACGCGATTTACAAGGAGAGAAGAAGGGAAGAACACCGAATTCTCAAAAAGAAAAAGAAGCAGCACTAGAAGCGCTCGTTTGAGGAAATAGAGAGGTGCCATGACAGGAACGAGATTCGAAAGTTTTACCAAAAGGTAAAAAGATCCTGCCAGGGTCGAAAACCCCGAACTCAAGCCTATGAAGACCAGCAGTAGTTATATAGACCAACATATTTAAAGAGTCACAGTCGCTACTGAGGATCTGGAAAGATCATTTCTGCAGACTGCCTAACGGCGATGAGGACACAAATTCCGCTGTCAGGCAGATTGCCCCATTCAGCTTGGACGATGATCAAGAATGCCGTCCTCCCGACCTAGAAGAAGTTAAGCTTGCTATATGCAAATTTAGATCAAATAAGACTGCAGGTGCAGATGGCCTTGATGCCGAACTTTTCAAGGCAGCTGGAGATCAGTTGAAAAGGAGCATGCACCAGCTGATCTGCATGATATGGTCGGAAGAAAGCATGTCCGATGAATGGAACCTCAGTATCGTATGCCCGATCCTAAAGAAAGGAGACCCTCACAATTGCGCCAATTATAGAGGGATAAGCCTCCTTAACGTCGCTTATAAGATCTTGTCTGCAGTAATATGTGAACGTCTGCAACCCAACGTCAACAACTTGATAGGTCCTTATCAATATGGTCTTAGACCAGAAAAGTCCACAATAGACCAAATTTTCACATTACGGCAGATCTTGGAAAAAACCCGAGAACGTAATATCGATATTCACCACCTTTTTATCGATTTCAAGGCCGCGTATGACAGTATTTACAGAGACGAGCTGTACAGAGCCATGTCTAGTTTCGGCATCCCTGAAAAACTCGTACGACAACGCAGGATGACTTTGGAGAATTCACGCTGCTCCGTCAAGGTAGGTAAAGAACTCACTGAGACCTTTGATGTCGAAAAATGTTTTAGTCAAGGCGACAAACGATTTCTTCAACATCATACTTGAACAGATTGTAAGAAACTCAAACGTCAACACCAGAGGAACAATCTTTCAAAAGTCTGTACAATTACTCACATACGCAGACGATATTGACGTAATGGGAAGAAAAAAGCGTGATGTCATAGGTCCTTTTGCGAGTATTGAAACAGAAGCGGCGAAAATGGGTTTGATGGTTAATGAGGACAAAACCAAGTATAAGCTGTCATCAAACAGGGACAGAGAGCATGAGCGAATTGGACAAAACGTCACAATAGACAGACATAACTTCGAGGTAGTACAGGACTTCGTCTACCTAGGATCCGCTGTAGACACGGACAACAACATCAGTGCGGAGATCAAGGAGATCAAACGGAGAATAACTCTTGCCAACCGTTGCTTCTTTGGGTTACGAAGGCAATTGAGAAACAAAACCCTCTCAAGAAAAACCAAGGTAACCTTATATAAGACCTTAAACATCCCAGTCCTGCTTTACAGCGCGGAAGCATGGACCTTATCGAAAGCGGATGAGGAAACCCTTGGTCGTTTCGAAAGAAAAATTCTCCGAATGATCTTTGGTCCCGTATGCGAAGACAATGTGTGGAGAAGAAGATACAACAACGAGCTGTATGAGCTGTACCGCGACATGGGCATAGCCAGAAGAGTACGCATCGCGAGGTTACGATGGCTGGGCCATGTAGAGCGGATGGACCCAAACGCTCAGGCTCGTCGAGTGTTCGAAAGCACATTGCAGGGAAATCGCGGAAGGGGAAGACCTCGTCTTAGGTGGCGCAATCAAGTGGATGAAGACCTCAACCGACTTGGAGTGCGAAACTGGAGAGAGCTCGCCCGAAATCGAAGTCGTTATAGAAAGTTGTTGGTTGAGGCCCAGGTTCACCCCGAACTGTAATGCCCACCTAAGTAATTAAGTACACTAGTGTTGCCGCTTGTGTTTTCGGTTGAACGTTTTCGGTTAGTAAATTGGTATTAAATGTTGGGTTTGCATTACAGTATTTTCATTTTTTGCCAATAAGCAATTTTTGCGATCATAAAATGCGTATTCGGTAAGTTGATGCAAGACTACCAGGAGCTAGTCACGACGCAATGGTATGGAGCTTAAGTGAAGTAAGGGGAATGCTGCAGGATAACTACAATAGTGGTGAAACAAATACTGGGCTTTTAGGTCATTGAAATTCTTTAATAATAAATATTGAAAATGAAACACTCTATTTATCAAAAAGGTGATGGAGAATCCCCTTTCGAACCCTTTTTAATAACTCCTTTTCAATCCACGCAAGAAGGAAGCCCCGAAAGTGTTTTCAACTTATATCGATTAAGGATACATAACAGATGAAACAGAAACAAATCTGTCAGACGATGTAGAAGTAGAAGTCGAAAACAGTATTTAGGACTTTAATGACAATAACAATAAATAAGAAACCAAATAATTAATGCATTCGTCAATTCATAAACTTTCTTTATTTAAAACTAGATAAATTTTAAAAAACAAAAACAATCAATTCACTTCACTAAAAACTAGAAAAAAACAAATACAGAAACTAAAAAACTTCACAACAAAAATAAATTTTGGATTGGATTGGACTTGATGGCTTATTTAAGAGACAGCTTCTTTTCTCTTTTTGTTTTTTCCGTAATTTACCTTTTGCGTTTTCGCTCGGGCCTACCACTTTTCCTAATGCAATAAATTTGCAACATCTTCTTCAAGTGGAGATATAGTTTTTAACTTGACCTCCTCCAGTCGCATTTAATTCTTTCGAATTGTGTATCATTTTTTCTTTTTACATTGTGCTTCAAGTGGACCCAAACTTGATAGAGCAAACATTTATAAAAATGTATGCATATAGATTTTGAAAAAAGTAATTCAAACCTCTTGCCAACCGTCTCCGTCTCTAACTGGAGGACTCTTGCTATTGAGCTGCTCCGCTATCGCAGCCCATTCCCTTTTGACATCAGTTTTTTGAATTCCCTTCGAAAAATTCTCGCTAACTCCACGTTCCTCCCCATCAACTCTACGAGCGTCTCGAATTGGTTTTGTTTTGTCAATTTCAACTACAAGTCCAACAAATGTTTTATTAGTTATGAAATTTTTCAAAATAAATTCATTTAGCAAGATTACTTACTGTTTTGCGGCCTTACATTTCTATAAAAAGTTTTAGTCAAATTTAATCACTAAATTAAAGCCGGTTTGTGGTCAGTTTATATAAACGTTTGAAAAATTTGATTCCTTATGTTCCACATTGGTTTCTTTCACTATTGCAAAGGTCTCGTCCACATATCTAAACCAAGTGCGGGGTAAAACACCCTCTGTCCTTAGATCCGATTCAAAATTGCTCATGAGCGCTTCCGCAACGTAAGGTGAAAGGCTATTTGCACTGTTTCTCTTTTGTAATCTTGTTTAGTGTATAATAAAGAATTTTGCGGTCTATAAGGAATCAAATTTTCAAACGTTTATATAAACTGACCACAAACCGGCTTTAATTTGGTGATTAAAATTGACTAAAACTTTTTATAACTATGTTTTCCGAACCCGATAAAATCCAATTTACACGTCTTTTAATACAAATTAAGAGGACAAAAGCAGACATTCTTTTTCTTATTGCAAACGAAAAAATGTCTTTCCCAACTTCATTAAATTGCAGTGCTGTGTAAACAACTCCATAACAACTCCATCATATGGTTGAAGTTCGAACTCCAGTTCCACTATAGTAATTTAGATATTTTGCAACTTAAACTATATAATCTTCATTTAAAATTAACAAAACAACTAAACAACGAACAATTCAATGAATTTAATAGGTTTCATTTTTCATCAATTGTTAGAAGTGATGCTGTTTTCAACAAAAAACGTGGTACACAAAATAAAAAAATTAGAAAAGTTAATCAAAAAGAATTCAAATAATCTTGACCAATCAAAATCATCTGTAAAACCCATAAAATCTTTGGTAGTTAATTTATCTAATGAAGTGATTGATGCAGATGAAATGGATCTAATGAATAGAGGCTTAAATTTTTCTATCAAACCACGTAATGAACCTTTTGTTGATCTTATCGCTGATGTTGAAGCAGCTATACAATGTAAACCATCTGAAATTAGAAAACAAGTAAGAGATGCAGCGCTGCCTCTTATATGAACTGCTCAATCACACAAACGAAAACATATTAAACAATGGAACAGCTCTTTGATCAAACTTAAAATTCGAAACGTTTATTACTTAAAAGCAGATAAAGGCAGTCAGGTGGTAATAATGGACAAAAATGAATGAATGATTATATAATGAAAAAATCTATTGAGGAAGACAATTTTAGTATTTGTAAGAAATCTCCACTCCCAACAATGATTAAGGATGCTAGAACTGCGATCAATGCAATATCTCGTGTTTTTGGGATTAACAAATATCGTTTATGTTTAAAGTCGAAAGTCGAAATCTCTTTTGATATCGACTGGTTGGTTCTTACTTAGTTATTGTTCCTTACGACTGGTGCGGGGTAACAATAACAAGCAAACCTTGTTGAGATGGTTCTTACTAATTGCTCCTTACGACTGGTGCGGGGTAGCAATAGAAAACAACCTTTTGACTTGAGAATTATAAGTGACTTTATTCTTAACTTATTATGAGTATTTATACTAATTTACATAAATGCAATTCATCAATAATTTAGTTTTGCAGAAAACGAATTGTAATAGGATCGTGGATTTTATTGCAACGAAAAGAAATAAACAGTATAGAGAAAGAAGTGCAAGTGTTGCATTTTTTTCCGTGAGAAACATAGTATGAGGTTGGGAATATGAATATTTATTGGAAGTAGGGTGTTTTAGATTTGGATTGGGTGTTTCATACAATATAAATTATAGGGAAATTATGTATATATCAAAACCGTATGTAAACATTCTACCCGGCGTTGAGATCTTTGAGCTCAAACTCTATAGCATGTGGGGATTGAGCAATTGCCATCTTCCTCCGTAGTAGTAGGAAAAGTGTGGCCAGAATTACAACTCCAAAAAATGAAAAATAACCAATCGAGTACTGATGAACATCATGGTGAGAGATTTTGCTTGGTAATGTTTGCTGTGCTTTTTGATACGCTATTTTCTCTTTGAGTAGTGATAAGTCGTCTTCTCCCCGAATGATGATTTCCTCTTTCTTCTGGTTTTAAGCTTGTATTGGCTCGATTTCAAAATTATCAGCGAATACACTCAAGTTAAGTGTCGGCAGAAAAGAGGTACTTAGTTCTGATACATATAAATTATGAGCATTAATAGTCATGGTGGTGGTGGGTTGTTTGATGACACAGTTAGCTGTTAGTTTCATAAGTCCTATGCCTTGAAGTTTTGCCGTTAGAACATCAGATCCGCACACTGCTGAGACTATTTCTTCGTGATGAAAAGCAGACACCCAGTGATTAGGATTATGAAGCTGGATCCACATCCTGTCAACATCTTTAGATCTTAGTTTGCTATACGATGAGAGCTGCTTTTTATGATCTAACATGTAAATTTCACATTGGTTTTCCAGGGCATTTGCGTTGAAAACTGGATGTCGCTGCTTACATAGATAATTTCTCTCGCTGATATGGATGCAACCAAGATATTCAGTTTGTGATAGTGAAAAGTGTTGATCCCTGAATGGAGTTACAGCTAAGAATGCTGATGATGGTTGTATGAAGATGAAGTATTTGTTATGCTGAACTGGTAATGGTATAAGTTTATACAGCTGAAACACCTGTGTATTCAATAGAGGTAATTTGACAAGAAATACGATTGCTGAGGATGTAACACGTGCTTTTCCTCTAAGAAGTTCATACAGTTTGGGAAGATTATGCTCGTCGTATCCAGGTAATGTTAGTGAACTTGATATCGTCAACCTAATTCTCTCCAGTTGATTCAACAATTGAGTGGGAGAAAGTAGTAAAGCGTTTATTCTTCCATGATGAGTATCGGACACAGATTCCAGAATTGCAATTTGTATTCATTGAAAGCTGTCCATTATTGGAGTAACAAAAATTGTAATGTAGTTAAGAATTCCGTTTCTTTGCATGGTTTTATTCAAATTCTCTATTGAATCGTCAATGTTTGTCAAATGCAGTTTGATGGTCGTGAACTGTTCGTTTATAGAAGTCAATGATTTGTTGAGGATATTTGTGGATTCAATAATTGAGGTTTGATTTTTGCTCAGTTCAAGAAGATGCTTCTAGTTTATTTGGGCCTTTTGAATGTTGTCTTCTATATACTGCGCGTATTCTTGATCTAGAACTCCGAATAGCTTGTTTGCGACAGTGCCAACAAAGTCAAATGGTGATCTTCTTTTTCTTATTGTCATTCCGTTCCTGTACTTTAGTATTTCATTTAAGTCTTCTGATTCCCGAAGGCGCAATTCTAGATGATCAATGATGGGTTTGCAAAGATTGTTTGGATTGGGGATCAGTTGTGCCTCACATCTAGCTCTTAGTTGGTTGATGCTCCTTTGGATTCCTTGGAACTCTTGCAAATAACTGGTCATATTGAAATAAACGAAAAGATTCCATTCGTCTGTTATAAGCTTCATTTGCCCAATGTCTTCGAAATATAAACCAGGGTTGGTTTTGAAATATTGAATATCGATTGCGTTTGGTTTGGTATTCTGCCCGAATGCCGTGCATATTAGAAACAGGCAAACCAATAGTGTTTTTATTGGACTCAGTTTGATTCTTTGAGTTGGAACACATGACGGTTCTGAGTTTTCGCGTTTTCGGTGAAGACGTTCCTGTATGGGGAGGAAGCGACCTTTAAGTGGATGTTTTACATCAGTTTTGATTCTTAGAAGCTGATGTCGATTGTTAGTCATTGTGTTTGTTGCCACATGTACTGTAAGTGGAGGTTCTTTATCATGAGTTTTCATTGGGTTGTTAATGTTGTTTGCATTGACTGGATCTTCTGTTGTTTCTTTTGGTTGAGCTTCAGTTGGAGGAGGGCAAATTTTGGCAATGGATCGTCTTAGCTCTCCAGCAGTGGTTTTAATGTCGACAACTCTTGCTAATTTATCGGGTCCTAGGATAGTTCTTAAAACCCTTCCCTTAAGCCATTTAAGAGGAGGTAAGTTACCTTCTTTAATAAATACTAGTGTACCCGGCTTGATGTCGGCTTGAGGATGTATTTTTCTTTTTATACCTTTGTTGTATTTCTTGTAGGTACTCGTGTGCCCATCTGCGCCAAAACTCCCTATGAATAGATGTTACCAAATTCCATCTAGCAACATGAGTAAGGTTACGGGCTCTAGCTGCTTCTGGGTCTGCCATTGCTGTTAAAGGGGCTCCAATCAAAAAAAGTCCAGGAGTTAGGGCCTTAAGATCATTAGGGTCATTCGACATTACAGTTGATGGTCTAGAGTTAAGGATTGCTTCTATCTGTGCCAGGACTGTTGTAAGTTCTTCCTGAGTAAATGAAGCGTTTGAAAAGATGCGTTTCATATGATGTTTGGATGATTTAATAGCTGCCTCCCACAAACCTCCAAAGTCAGGAGAATGTTGAGGTATAGGTTTCCAAACGATAGCTCCTCCGCTACAATAATTTTGTATGGATTTTAGACCTTCTTCAGCAAATACATTGGAGTTAAGCTCGCTCAGTTTGTTTCGAGCACCCATAAAGTTGGTAGCATTGTCGGAGAAGATTTTTGCTGGACGTCCTCTTCTTGCCACGAATCTTTTCAAAGCTCCAAGAAACGCTTGAGTTGTTAAATCCGTCACGAGTTCTAGGTGTACCGCTTTTGTTGAGAATCATACGAAAACGGAAACATATGCTTTTGTTGACTGTTTACCACAAATTCTGTAATGAATGTATACTGGACCGAAGAAGTCTACTCCTACATTCATGAATGGTCTGAATGGTTGGACTCGTTCGGGAGGCAAATTTCCCATTAACTGCTCAATAGTTTTGGGTTTCGCTTTAAAACATTTCATGCAGTTGTAAACGATTGATTGGGCTAATCGTTTACCTACAAGTATCCAGTAATCTTGCCTTGCAATAGATAATAAAGCTTGAGAGCCAGCGTGCATATCAATTCAGTAAGAACAAACATCCATTGGCATTTCGTGGTTTCGTCATGAATGCTTCATATTCGATTAGCCACGAAAGTTTTCAGAGATGCTGTAGTGTTAATCCATGCCAACACTATTTGGGAATCGGTCCAATATGTGATTTGTTTAAGATGTATCAGCAGGCTTTCCTTAACAATTTAAACAAGTTGTACCAATAATTTGACAGCACAGAGTTCCAGGCGAGGAATCGTTTGTTGTTTAAGTGATGCAACTCCTGTTTTAGAGCATACCAACTAAACACTGACGTCTCCCTTGGAGTTAGTTGATTTAAGATAAACTACCGCTCCATATTCTCGTTGAGAAGCATCTAAAAATCTATGAAGTTCGATAGATGCTGCGTCGTTTATTATAATATGTCGAGGAAATTTAAAATTGTTTAGTTTGAGAACGTTTTCTCTAAAGATTTTCCATTTGCTATTTATTTCCATTGGCAAAGATGCGCCCAAGTCAAGTTTTAATTGCCAAATTTCTTGTAAATAGATTTTAGCTAGAACGACAATTGGACTAACTATTCCTAATGGATCAAAAATATGAGCTGTATCAAATAAAATAGTCCTTTTGGTTATCTTTGTCACTTCGTTCCAATTGGTTTTAATAATGAATTGGTCTAATTTTGGCATCCAAGTTAGCCCCAAAGTTTTAATAGCTCCTTCTTCTTGGTCGTGGAGACGCGTCTCAGTTTCGCCGTCTTCTTTTGAGATTCCTTTTAAGAGTACAGGAAAGTTGGAACACCATTTTTTTAGATGAAATTCGCCTTGAGCCAGAAGTTTTATTAGTTCTGACTGCATCTGGGTAGCGGTTTTAAGGTCATCGCTGCCGGTTAATATATCATCCATGTAAATATCTCGACGAATGATATTTGCGCCAAGTAACTGCTGAAGATTTGCCGTATCTGCCAGATCATGAAGGCATCTTATAGCTAGATAAGGTGCTGGCTTAGTTCCATAAGTGACAGTATTTAACTGATAAGTTTTGAGGGGTTCCTTAGTAGATTCTCGCCAGACTATACGTTGGAACCGTTTACTGAAGTTGTCTACAAGGATTTGACGATACATTTTGGTAATATCGGCAGTAAACACATATTTGTGAGTTCTAAATCGCAACAAAATGGAAAGGAGATCGTTTTGTAAAGCTGGTCCAGTGTGCAAGATTTCATTCAAGGATAGATTTGTAGATGTCTTTGATGATCCATCAAATACGACCCTCAGTTTTGCAACGGGTTGCGGAGTAAGATTAAAGAATTCCCTGGGAAGTCATCGTCTGGCACTTATCTCCCTCCTAGCTCAGTCTAATGGGGTGGGTATTGTATTGATGCTTCCATAGTCTAACCCTTACAAATAAGTTCGTGCCAGATAAAACAAAATAACGAAATGAACACCGAATAAAAATCAAAACTCTAAATTACATCAAAATTTATCACGTCAGATATTGCGACGGATTTGTAGCAACAACTACACGACATGCCCTTATCCAATAGTGTCATTTAACACCTCCTTGCAATGTTTGCCGTTTTACATCTGTTAACACTGCCCCTTATCAAAACTAATATCCCCTCACCTCCCTTTCTGGTTGCTCACATCATCTCCATCATCGTCGCTCACTCACCAATTTGGTATTTAACACATCATTATCAAATAACTAAACCACAAATTTATATTCATTGAATTTTAATTCAAACAACTTAATAATATAAAAGAGGAAAAAAATGTTGTAACTGACCTTACATTTCAATATAAAAATAAAGAAAAATTAAATTTAATAAGACAAAAGAAAATAGAAAAACAAATAGATTAAGAGAATTAAAAAAATTATTTAAGAGAAATTCTACACCTATACCACGAAGTGATTATGAATGATCGAAAAAAAAACTCTTTATGAAAAAAAAAAAAACAAGTAAATTTGTTTGTACTCACTCAATTATACTTTTTGCAGGAATCTGGCTGGTGTGCGCACATCCACCGATGATCCGCTTTCGTTGAGCTTGATTAAGATTTTTTTTATGGTTAAGATTATCTTTGTTTTTTTTTTTCTCTTTATGATGATCACTTTTTAGGGTCAGATCAGAAATTCTTCGTTTTTAAGTATTGAATTACGATGAAGGTTAGTCACAAATTACAAATTAAATGAACTTAATATTTAAATTATAAAATTGAATTATTAAGGAAAAAAAATTGTTTCTTCAGCAAATATTATTTTCTTTTTTCTTAGTTTCGTTTAAAAAAAAACGGACGGGGATATACGTCCAAAAGTCGGCAGGAGTCGCGACTGCCGGCGAGGGCTTGGCCTCGAAAGAGGATAAGTCGCCAGTGACAACTATTATTAACGAAGAAAAACAAAAAGCGAAAAGCGGTAGGGACTGTGGGTCGACCAAACTCACTGGAAGGGTTGAAAAACCATCCGGGGAGGGAGGAACGCCTTCAATCCTAGACGCTACGACCAGTGGTGGTGCAAACGCCGTCATTGGTAGTACTCAACCTCCAATTTTGGTGGAATTGCCCGTGGCAAAAAAAGGGGAAGCAGTGAATTATTGTGTACCCTCTGCTTGTCACGCCGGCACTTCATCAAATGCGGAAACCCAAATCATTGACCGTGCAGCAGTGAATCTCTGCTGCACTCCCAATTCCACAACCCAATCCCATCCTCAAGAGTGCACGGAGGGGTCTGTTCCAACTCACGACACCGTGAATTACGGTCTGACCGAGAGGAAGAACCCCCCCCCTTACGAGCACTGAGGCAATTTCCCTTCCCAGTGAGAGTGGCGCTGAAATATGCTCTGCTCCCAGTGAGGAAGAGAAGCTCCCACCCCCAAATCGTAGGAAACGGCGAAATGCAAGGAGGCTCGTTAAGATTCTTGGTGAAACACCAATAGACAAGCGAGCTTCTGATGCGGACGCTAAACTTACGTGGGCTAAGAGCATCATTGCCAATATCCCCACCGGCGATTCCTCAAAAAGAAACAGATCATGCGAAGGAACCATCCCGGAACCTAAGCGATCTAAGGTGCACAGCACCTCCACCAGAAAAGACTTGTCCTTTAGCGAAGTGTTAAAGGACAAAACAGTAGTTGCCATAATTGACAAGAGCAATGCAGATGGCGCGATTACTTTTGATCAGTGGACAATGATCTTGAACAAGCTCCAGACCTCCTATTGGGCTCTCATGATGGAGAACCCAGGAGAACCTGCAACTTTTGAAGATGCAGGTTGGTACCAGGGGCGAGTCAAGCTAATTGCCTTTGATGGGGAGAGATCGCAAAGTCTGTATAAGCTTGCAGTCAGCCGTTTAGAAGGTCTCTGGCCTGGTGCAAAGATCGAGGTTGTAGCAAAGGAGGAAATTCCTTGCAGACCAAGAGCTCGCATCAGAATACCAGCGGAGCTCTCCGACAAAGAAATAATTCTTAAGATGATCCAATTTGGTAACCCATCCCTACCTACTCATGACTGGAAGGTAGCAAAGTTGGAGGAACCAGACGGTCCCAATAGATCGGCTATTATAGTCATCAACAAAGACTCGATGGCCCCTCTAGCTGAAACCCAAGGTAAGATTAAGTTCGGATGGGCGACCATAACCTTAAGAATTTATAAAAAAGACGAAGAAAGCGTAAACGCTCCCTCGGCCCCGAACACAACAAGCATGGTAAGCGCTGAAGGCGAAAAACTCCCTGAAATGGAAGTAGATCCCCCAAGTGCCTCCTCCGTAACATCAGAAGACGAAACAGACGACTCAATGTCCGAGAACGGCCTGAAGGAAGATGACCTCTTACGGTCAACTTCAGGAAGTGAGTCTGAAGACGACCTCAACCAAACAGTGGTGGGGGTTAGTCTGCTTAGCTGCAACCAAGATGGTGAAGTTAACGCAGATTAATCTCCAACACTCCAAACAGGCCTCGGCCTCCCTTCTTCTCCGCCTGAACAAAAGAGGGGAAGATGTGGTCCTTATCCAAGAACCATGGATCAACAAATCCTGCATTCATGGATTAAGGACTCCTGGATATACTCAGCTATATGTAAAGGACAAAGGTGAACCCAGATCCTGCATATTGGTAAGAAGTAGCACTAATGTATTTTTACTCCCTGATTACAGCAATTGTGATGTAACTACTGCTAGTTACCAAACCAGTAACAACACCTACTGGCTGGTATCAGCTTATCTCGGCCACGACCATCCTGGCCCTCCTCCAGGCGACCTGTTGAAAAAGATTGTCGCTGCAGCAGAACGGCAGAAGATCTGCCTCATCATCGGATGCGATGCAAACGCGCATCACACAGTATGGGGGAGTACTGACATAAATGAAAGGGGTGAGTCACTTTTTGATTTTATTTTAAGTACTAACCTTATAGTAAGCAACACTGGCAATGAACCAACATTCATTACCAGAAATAGACAAGAAGTTCTAGATATAACTCTTGTCTCCGACTTGGTTCATCATAGGATCACTAATTGGAAAGTATCGACTGAACACTCCTTTTCGGATCATAGATACATTCAATTTGATCTTAATGAGGAGCCTCCTAAGCAACCAATGTTCCGAAATTACCGGAAAACTTATTGGGAAAAATATCGGGTAACTTTGAAAAAGTTTATTAAACCTGAACTTTTACAAAACCCTACGAACAAACATGATCTAGACAAAAAAGTCAATGATCTTACCACTGCCCTTAACTATTCACTGCAGAAATCCTGTCCTCTTATAAAAATAAGGGGAAAACAGAAACCACTGTGGTGGAGCTCGGGGCTAGAACCGCTCAGGAAAGAATGTAGAAAATTCTTCAACCGAGCTAAACAATCTAAAAGTGTAAAAGACTGGGACTCCTACAAGGAATCCCTCAAAACTTATAAATATCAACTGAGGAAAAATAAAAGAACTTCCTGGAGAAACTTCTGTGGAGAAATAGAAGATACTTCAGAAGCTTCTAGATTAAGAAAAATCCTCTCAAAAAGTCCGACCATGCCTAGCAGTCTGAAAACAGCTGACGGCTGGACAGAATCCTGCGAAGAAACGCTCAATCTGCTTCTGGACACTCACTTTCCAGGTAGCTCCAAGAACTTATGTAACTATGATTTCACAGAATCAGGTAGCATAATAACTAACACCCCCGATCTGATTACAAGGGAAAAACTAACTTGGGCCATTAACAGCTTTGACCCATATAAATCCCCTGGACCAGACGGTATAATTCCAGCCGAACTCCAAAAGGCTGCGGATATCATAATCCCTGTCCTTGAAGTGATTTTTATTGGCTGCGCCACCCTAAACTATATCCCCACTCAGTGGAGAGAAGTCAAGGTGGTGTTTATACCTAAGGCTGGGAAATCATCCCATGTAAATCCAAAAGATCTCCGACCAATAAGTCTATCATCTTTCCTTCTCAAAACCTTAGAACGACTGATTGATATCCACCTGCGTAAAGCTATAGATCCTAAACTGTTATCTAAAGCGCAACACGCTTACTGTAAGGGAAAATCTGTAGAAACGGCCCTTCACACCCTGGTTCGTACTATAGAATATTCCCTCCATCACAAAGAATACACTCTGGCCGCATTCCTCGACATAGAGGGTGCCTTCAACAACGTCAGCAACTCTGCAATTACAAAGGCACTGACGAAGCTCAAAGTAGACAAATCCTCAGTGGAATTGATAAATCTTATGCTAAAAAGCAGAAGAATCAACTCAACACTGGGAGATTTCTCTGCAAAGAGATCTGTCAGCAGGGGCACACCGCAAGGTGGAGTTCTATCCCCTCTTCTATGGAATCTAGTCGTCAATGAACTTCTAGTTGACCTAGAAGCTGAGGGATTCAAAGTGATTGCATATGCAGATGACGTCTCCATTGCGGTATCCGGCAAATATGCTCACGTCCTTATGGATCTGATGCAAACCGCTCTAAATAAACTAGTAAAATGGGCGAGAAAAAGTGATCTAGGGGTCAACCCTCAGAAAACCGAACTCGTTCTCTTCACCAGGAAATACAAAATTCCTCAACTAACAACTCCATCAATAAATGGAATCCCACTTCAACTCTCCAACGAAGCTAGATATCTTGGTATTATCCTAGACAAAAAGCTAAACTGGAAAGCCAATATAGAGGAAAGAATCAGGAAATCAACCGTAGCCCTGTTTTCCTGCAAAAAAGCCATTGGCACAAAATGGGGCTTCTCACCCCAAATCACCCACTGGCTCTACACCGCGGTCATCAGACCAATACTCACATACGGAGTAGTGGTATGGTGGACCGCTCTTGATAAAAGGACCTACTGCGATAATCTGAGCAAAGTCCAACGAACAGCCTGTTTATGTATAAGCGGAGCACTGAGATCAACACCCTCAGCTGCCCTAAATATACTCCTTAATCTCATACCACTAGATATCTTCAGTAAACAAATGGCCGCAAGTACGGCCACTCGTATCAGAGCTATCTCCCAATGGACCGATAACAACATCGGTCATGCCACAATCCTGAATACATTCAGATCAATCCCTTGCCACTCTGACTACACCATCCCCCAATTGGTTTTTGATAATAAGTTCCATGTCTCAATCCCAACGAGAACGACCTGGGAAGACGAAGAATTTTTGAGAGATGATTCAATTCATTTCAATACAGATGGGTCAAAAACCGAGGAAGGGGTTGGCTGCGGGGTGTACTCAAAACGACTTAACGTAAGTCTCTCTTTCCGCCTCCCAAACCATTGTAGCGTGTTCCAAGCGGAAATTCTGGCGATCAAAGAGGTCCTATCATGGCTAAAAGAAAACGTGATATCCTCAGCGAATATCCGGATTTTCTCAGACAGTCAGGCAGCCCTCAAATCACTCGGCGCCGTTTCCACGAACTCAGTAGCCGCCCTTAACTGTCGCCTGTCTCTTAAGGAGATGGCTGAACAGTTCAATATTCACCTTATTTGGGTGCCGGGGCACAGAGATATCGCGGGCAACTGTAAGGCCGATGAACTCGCCAGAAAAGGAACCGTTCTACCGATATCAACCAGCAGGTTGAATATCGGTATACCAATCGCTACATGTAAACTTATGCTAAAGCAAGAGGCAATGGATAGAACAAATCATTGGTGGAACAGTATCACCACATGTGTGGCAACAAAAAAGCTATGGCCAGGACTTGATCCAAAACGCACAAGGCATTTGCTATCCATAACCATATTGCACTTTAGCTCCGTAATCAATGTCATTACAGGACATTGTCTGATAGGCAGACACGCCATAAGACTTGGTGTTCCCTCAAATGACTTCTGTAGAAGTTGCTTAGATGAGGAGGAGGAAGAAACTATTCCACACCTCCTCTGCTCATGTCCTGCACTCTCCATTAAAAGAAAACGGCATCTTGGAAAATATTTCCTCGATGATCTAAACGATCTGGCGAACACAGATATCCTTCATCTCTTTCGCTTCATAAAAAGCTCCAAATGGTTTTGTTAAGTGGGGTTCTTCCTCACTTAAATCTTATGGTATCACAACGGATCAAATACTGGTCTAAGTGTGTCAGTTGGTTTTCCTGACAGCCATTTAAACCTTACCTAACCTAACCTAGTTTCGTTTTCTAGGTTTTGATTATTAAATTTTTGTTGTTTTTGTTTGTCAAACTTCCATTGAGTGTACTGCATGGAATTTGGAGGTTATGAAGGTAGGTCCGGTGGTAGTCTTGATAGCTGGTGGTCGCATGTGCGATGCAATGCAAAGTTTCTTCTTCAGGGTTTGGTGGCAACTTATGTGGCCAAATTTCTTTAAAGTTGGTGAATTTTCTTGCGTCAGAGCGCAGTTCTTATAAGAACAGATTTGGCCACGCACCAGAAGTGCGTAGGCTTTTATAAAACGAGGTTTCTGTAGCCTTTGGTTTCTGGTGCTGGTATGGGGAAATGAATGTTAGTTTTAACACACAAAGAAGATGAAAAATTTCGGAAATATTACCTGTGGCTTGACTGAATTGAACTTAATATTGATCTTAAAAGATCAGTTGAAAGATTTTCACAGTTTTTTGCAACTGAAATTGTTCCTTTACAATAAAAGATTTTCTCCCGCGATCGAACACTATGGGGCAATTATTATTAATCAAATACCTTACAGATTTTTATTAGGAATTAAACTTTTTATAATTACCTTCGTACTAAAGTTTCTTAGGCTCAACTATAGCGATATTTCTTTCAATATTGGAGTAGAAAAACTAAGCTCAAGGGTACGTCTTAGCTCATGGACGATGGATGAGAAAAGAAAGAATATTTCTTTTCTCAGCTCAATGCCGATCGCAGGCGGAAATTGTTCAGTCGAGTTCGAAAAAAAATGTGTTCGAGAAATATTACTTATTATCGAATTCCGTATGCGCTTCTTTGTGCTTTCTAGGTGTAGATGGGCAAAGTGAATTTACACATAGCGATTGTTGAGTCGTTTGAAAAAAAAATGATGACAAAACCATAGATTTTGCAACGCTTCAGAGTGAAAAAGATATGGAAATAAAGAGTGTGTTTAAGTCATCGTGTGGCATCGACCCATCACCCGAGAAAGAAGTCTCATGTTCATTTTATGCCTTGAAATCTTTGGCATGATAAGTGCCAGTTAATTTTCCCTCCATGTTTTCCACTTCGTATAAAGCATTTCCTATCGATCTGACAATACGACATTTGACAAATTTTGGACTTAATTTTGCGCTTAGGTCTTTTGTAGCATCACTTTGTACGAAGTTTTTTCTAAAAACTACTTGTCCTGGTGAAAATTTTTTGTCGGTGGATCTCAAATTGTAAGTTTTTGAATTTTTCTCGAAAGCTTGTTTAATATGTTTTTGAAGTTTTTCCCTTATTAGAACTATTTTATCGCTTCTATCTACGGACATAAAGTCTGCATCATTAATCAAACCTAACTTTTGTATGACTGAATACATTTTCCCATGCGTTATCATTTGATTTCCAAAAAGAGAGAAGTAAGGAGATACACCAGTGGTTTGGTGAACAGATGAACATAATGCCTGTTGGATTTCATAAATATGTTTGTCCCATTCTTTATGATTGTTTTTCAAATATGACCGAATACTAGATAAGATTGACTGATTTACGCGTTCGGACGCGTTTGACTGTGGCGAATACAAGCCAGTTTTTATATGTTTAATGCCATGGTTTTCTAGAAAATCTTGAAACGGTTTGGATACAAACTGCTTCCCATTATCAGAATGAATATACTCTGGGATTCCGAAAATACTACAAACAGTTTGGTCAAAGAAATTGAGGACGGATTGGGTGGTTGCTTTTGGCATTGGTTTCAGAAGTACGAACTTGGTAAGGTGATCTACCAAAACAAAAAGATAAAGATTGCCATTTTTTGATCGAATGTATGGACCCATAAAGTCTATATAAACTTTTTGAAATGGTCTATCAAAAGTCCGCAGAGTAGTCATTGGTGGTTTAATTGTCCTGTGTATTCTTTTACTTTCTTTACAAGTGTCACAATCGTTAATAAAATTTTTAACATCCTTGGCCATTTGAGGCCAAAAATATGTTTGCCGCAGCCTAGCTAATGTTTTGGCAATGCCGCCATGAGCGCAATTTGGAGGGCTATGGGCATCTATCACTAGTTTTTCAATGAGTCCAACTGGTACCCATAATCGCCATTGGTAGTCGGATACATTAACGTCTGAGTCACAATTGAAAAACCTTTTGTAAATTAAATTATCACATACCTTTAAATCGGGAAAACTTTCAGATTTTCCTTTGATACTTTTTATAAGTTTTAAATATTGGTCATCTTTGATACTTTCAGATTCAAAATCAAGCAAGGTTTGTAAATCATCTGCAGGGTCAATGCTTTCTATGAAAGCCCTCGACAACGCATCAGGTACGACATTCGCTGAGCCCTTTCGGTGCTCAATCACAAAATCATACGCTTGTAATTTGAGAGACCACCTGGCCAAACGCCCACTCAGATCTTTTAATTCCATTAACCATTTGAGGCTGGAATGATCCGTTATGATTCTAAAATGGAACCCTTCAATATAGGGTCGGAATTTTTTGACTGCAAGAACAGCCGCAAGGCATTCTTTCTCCGTGACAGTGTAATTTGCTTGGCAAGAATTCAGTTTTTGCGAATAAAAAGCGATTGGCTGTTCTTCGTTGTCATTATTCAGTTGAAATAAAACTGCCCCTACACCTTGATTCGATGCATCGCATTGAACTGTGAACATCTTCGCGTAATCGGGAGTATTTAAAAAGGGTGCTGCGGATAAGGTTGCTTTGAGTTCTTGAAAAGCCGAAATAGCTTGAGGTGATATTTCAAAACTTTTATTTGACTTTTTTAGAGTGTCGGTAATGGGTGCCGCTAAACTCGCAAAGTTTTTGACGAACCTGCGGTACCATCCACACATTCCGAGAAATCGTCGAACCTGTTTGACGCTTTTTGGTATAGGAAAATCTGATATACCCTGCACTTTATCTGGGTCTGGTTTAACATGTCCATTACCCACAATGTACCCAAGGAACTTCAGCTCTCTAAAACAGAAATTAGATTTTCCTACATTAATTGTTAAGTTCGCACTTTTTAGACACTGTGCAACGGTTTCCAACCGATGCAAATGGGTTTCAAAATCTCCTGATATAACTAATAAGTCATCCATGTACACAAAAACAAATTCTCTAAGCGCTGATGGGATGACTTTATCCATGACTCTGCACATTCTTGCTGGGGCATTGCACGTCCCAAATGGCATCACTGTAAACTGCATGAGCGCCCTACCCGGAACTGTGAATGCAGTTTTCGCGAGATGCTTGATCAAGGGGGATTTGCCAATAGGCATCTTTTAAGTCAATGCTTGATATGTAATACGTTTCACCTAGACGACTTAGAACAGAATCGATGTGGTGAATAGGGTTGGCATCCTTTTTTGTCAAAGCATTAACCTTTCGGTAATCAATGCAAAGCCGGTTTTTTCCTGGTTTCCTAACGAGGACCACTGGAGATGACCAAGGGCTTTGGCTCTCTTCTATAACGCCTAATGCCAACATCCTATCGATCTCTTCGTTTATAACTGTTTGGATTATTGAGGACACCGGATAATGGCGTTGCTTCACAGGATCAGCATCGCCTGTGTCGATAACGTGAACATCAACGGTTGTCCTGCCTAATCCCAGCTTTGTAAAAGATGGAAATTTTTCAATAACGGCTTCTAAAGCCTGTCTTTGATCCTGATTCAAATCATGTTCGTTGGATTTCCAAGTTGGAACATTTTCGATTGAAATGTCTGATACAATGTTTGGGGCTATTTCAAAAATAAGCCAAAAATCAATCCCAAGGTATAAAGGTTGTGTCAAAGATGGCACTAAATATAAATCAATATTGTGTATCTTTTTCTTAAAATTTATTTGAACATTTACTCTACCTATGATTTTCTGATTTTTGCCATCAGCAGTTTTTAGTCCAGATTCAAATCTAATAACTTTAAGTTGATTGCGCTTAACGAAATCTTCACATCCCACACCCAAACAAGAAATTGACGCACCGCTATCGAGTAGACCTTTTATGTCTTCGTTGCCTATGCGAACAACTTCATAAGGCCGCCGATCACATCTTGTGGTGATACATGAAGATTTCAACAAGTATTTATAGATCTGTCTTTTCTTTTTCCTTTCATTTGATTTATTTGAACATTTTAAGGAATTAAGTTCTTCGATGGAGAAAATGTTTGAACGAAGTTCTTTATAAATTTTCAATCGTTCTTCATAGGACTTATATGGTGATATTGAGCTTGGAATTAATTGATTAGATTGACCGAAAAGGTCCTTTGTTGTGGGGCTTCTATCGCTTGGACTTGTCCCGGGGCTATCTGAGTTGAACGAGATTCCCCGAGATTCTTCTCGCTCAACTTCTTGTTTTCCGAATTTGGATTTGGATTGCAGGTAGGACATTGTGGGGTTGTATAACCATCCAAACCGCATCTATAGCAAAATAGTCTTCTGCTGGGTGACGGACAAACAAGGAAGGTATGGCCTTCCTTTTTGCAGTTGAAACATTTCCTGTTTCTTGTCGGAATTAATTTATTGTCAATGGCGTTAATACTATTCTCCTGAAAATCCACATTGTCATACTCATCTAATTCATTAATATGTCTCTGAGTGGTAGTTGGAGTGTATCGAGATCTTGGTGGTTCCCTTGACTGTAGCATTTTTTCAGTTTTTCTACATTCTTCTCGCAAGTGTTGCAAGGTAAAAATGGACATCGGGTAAATATACTGCATTAATCGTTGACTAATATTTTGCCTCAATATGTTTAAGAGATCAACATCTCGAATCTGTTCTTTTAACCGATTTCGAAGCCCCAATATAACATTATAGAAGTCATCGAATGACTCATTTTGAAGTTGACGCCGTTCAATAATGCGTTTAATAATTTCAAAATCTGTCTCAACACAACAAAACTGATGCAGCAGGGCCCTTCGAAGTGTTTCCCAACCTGAATTGGGATTATCTCGAAGGTAATGCCAGAACCAATTCTGGGCATTACCGACTAAAAGCAGATGAAAATTTTTTACCACATCCAACCAAGGCATGTTATAATTTCCTTGGAGTGTTTCCACTCGAAAGATAAAATCCTCAATTGACATTGTTTTATCTGTCCCATCAAACTTGAGACCCCATCGATCAAGATCAAATTTTTTCGAAAAAAATGCACGTAACAAGTGATCAGATTGTTGTGGTAAGGTACTAGGATCATTTTTCTCTGAATTCGGAAGATTTGAACGCACTCCTGGCAACTGGTTGAAGTTGGTTACAAAATCTGCAATACCATGTTGCTCTTGATGTCTGTCTAAAGGAACATCTAAATGAATATTTCTTCTTGTATGCTCAGGATTTTGAGACACTTGGTTAAGTTGTTGTTGATTTGGCTGTTTTTGATTTAATTTCTTTAAAAGCCTTTCTGCCTCAATCGCATTTTGTTCTTGTTGGTAAACTTCTTTTACTGTTTTACTAGCTATTTTTTCAATACCCTTAACCATACTATCTAAAGATGCCATTAAGTCGGCATGTAAGTTTTGAAAACCTCTCTCTAAATATTGATTAACATAGGATTTAATTGATTCATTGGATCTAACATTCGAATCATCCCTAGCGTGAATACTATCATCTATTTGATTCTGCAATCCGTCTGTACTCAAAAGATTGTTCAACTGTTCTAAATTATCTGTGGGTGGAGACTCAATATTAAATTCGCGGACCGATCCTACAGGATCTGGAACATGCGCCATACCCGAATCAACACTAATCGCTGGATTAGTTGAAACCTCTTTGGGATTCTTATTAACAGGAGTATGCTGAATATTTCCCCTAGTCACTCTCGGAGTAAACTGATCTTGTTTTAAACTGGTATCCAAAGGGTTTTTTCCACGTCTAGTATTAGCAGTGGTACCACCCTTAGATTTATCCTTCGGAATAGCACCTGAGCTTGCCATTTTAAGTACTAATTTTTAGTGCTATTGAGTGTGAAAACTAAAAAAAAACACAGAATACAACTTAGAAAAGTTATCTTAGACCTTTTGTGTCAAATGAAATTCGTCGTTGAATCAAGTGTACGCAAAGAAAAAAAAAAATAATAAACTGTAACCAACAAATTCATTCACAAAAAAAAATCATATGAAAACTAATGTTTAGGTATGTATAAATTCAAATCAGATTAAATGTAAATATTCAATTAAAAAAACCAGGTATCACTAACTTTAAAAATCAAAAAGTATTAAATAAAGGTAAATGGAAATATTTTCAGAAATAAAAATAAACAAAAATATATTTTTCGTTGAAATTTATAACAAAAATATTCTTAATAATCAAAATGTTCATATGTAATTTTCGGTGAGATTGCGACAATGCCGACGTTTGTGAGCATAGAAGGTGAGGTACAGTCGATGTATGAATGATGTTTGATGAATTCTGCTTTACTCAGCAACAAAAAAAAAATAAATCTTGTTATGGAATTGAGACATTTAAATAAATGCTCTCTGTTCTCTACAACAAGCTTAAACCGGTTTCGTATCAGGTGTCAAAAATTTTATCTGTGGAAGCTTCTAATTGTTCATTATGCTTCTCTTCAAACAACTCCAACCTCCTAAATCTGAAAATCGGTAAAAACTCAAAACACACATCAATGGACTTATATCAGCTGATGTGAACAAAAAAAAAAACACAAAGTAATAAACTCGCTCTAACTGGTACTCTCAGGTTAATAGAGTTACTCTAGTCGGCTCGGTTAAACTCAATAACTAAAATAACTTGGCTTGAATCAGGATGGGATCATCACGATTTCAGGCCATGATCGTTGGGCGCCATAATTTGTAACGGGTTGCGGAGTAAGATTAAAGAATTCCCTGGGAAGTCATCGTCTGGCACTTATCTCCCTCCTAGCTCAGTCTAATGGGGTGGGTATTGTATTGATGCTTCCATAGTCTAACCCTTACAAATAAGTTCGTGCCAGATAAAACAAAATAACGAAATGAACACCGAATAAAAATCAAAACTCTAAATTACATCAAAATTTATCACGTCAGATATTGCGACGGATTTGTAGCAACAACTACACGACATGCCCTTATCCAATAGTGTCATTTAACACCTCCTTGCAATGTTTGCCGTTTTACATCTGTTAACACTGCCCCTTATCAAAACTAATATCCCCTCACCTCCCTTTCTGGTTGCTCACATCATCTCCATCATCGTCGCTCACTCACCAATTTGGTATTTAACACATCATTATCAAATAACTAAACCACAAATTTATATTCATTGAATTTTAATTCAAACAACTTAATAATATAAAAGAGGAAAAAAATGTTGTAACTGACCTTACATTTCAATATAAAAATAAAGAAAAATTAAATTTAATAAAACAAAAGAAAATAGAAAAACAAATAGATTAAGAGAATTAAAAAAATTATTTAAGAGAAATTCTACACCTATACCACGAAGTGATTATGAATGATCGAAAAAAAAAACTCTTTATGAAAAAAAAAAAACAAGTAAATTTGTTTGTACTCACTCAATTATACTTTTTGCAGGAATCTGGCTGGTGTGCGCACATCCACCGATGATCCGCTTTCGTTGAGCTTGATTAAGATTTTTTTTTATGGTTAAGATTATCTTTGTTTTTTTTTTCTCTTTATGATGATCACTTTTTAGGGTCAGATCAGAAATTCTTCGTTTTTAAGTATTGAATTACGATGAAGGTTAGTCACAAATTACAAATTAAATGAACTTAATATTTAAATTATAAAATTGAATTATTAAGGAAAAAAAATTGTTTCTTCAGCAAATATTATTTTCTTTTTTCTTAGTTTCGTTTTCTAGGTTTTGATTATTAAATTTTTGTTGTTTTTGTTTGTCAAACTTCCATTAAGTGTACTGCATGGAATTTGGAGGTTATGAAGGTAGGTCCGGTGGTAGTCTTGATAGCTGGTGGTCGCATGTGCGATGCAATGCAAAGTTTCTTCTTCAGGGTTTGGTGGCAACTTATGTGGCCAAATTTCTTTAAAGTTGGTGAATTTTCTTGCGTCAGAGCGCAGTTCTTATAAGAACAGATTTGGCCACGCACCAGAAGTGCGTAGGCTTTTATAAAACGAGGTTTCTGTAGCCTTTGGTTTCTGGTGCTGGTATGGGGAAATGAATGTTAGTTTTAACACACAAAGAAGATGAAAAATTTCGGAAATATTACCTGTGGCTTGACTGAATTGAACTTAATATTGATCTTAAAAGATCAGTTGAAAGATTTTCACAGTTTTTTGCAACTGAAATTGTTCCTTTACAATAAAAGATTTTCTCCCGCGATCGAACACTATGGGGCAATTATTATTAATCAAATACCTTACAGATTTTTATTAGGAATTAAACTTTTTATAATTACCTTCGTACTAAAGTTTCTTAGGCTCAACTATAGCGATATTTCTTTC
The DNA here is from genome assembly GCA_914767635.1 of Melanostoma mellinum. NCBI lineage: Eukaryota > Metazoa > Arthropoda > Insecta > Diptera > Syrphidae > Melanostoma > Melanostoma mellinum. The sequence goes on from OU612058.1 coordinate 88,543,578, forward strand.
AATATTGGAGTAGAAAAACTAGGCTCAAGGGTACGTCTTAGCTCATGGACGATGGATGAGAAAAGAAAGAATATTTCTTTTCTCAGCTCAATGCCGATCGCAGGCGGAAATTGTTCAGTCGAGTTCGAAAAAAAATGTGTTCGAGAAATATTACTTATTATCGAATTCCGTATGCGCTTCTTTGTGCTTTCTAGGTGTAGATGGGCTAAGTGAATTTACACATAGCGATTGTTGAGTCGTTTGAAAAAAAAATCATGACAGTTTAGTTGAACTGCTTTCTGGACGTAAAACGCAATGATGTGGAAGAAAATATTGTGGTATTTTATAAAAAACATCATTTGGTTTCACCTCTTCTATATGCTTTAAGGCAATAAAGTCTCTCATGAAGTTAATATATTTGCTTATGAACTTCTGGGTTCTTTTCTAACCTTTTTTCTAGATTGAGGAATCTTAAAACAGCAATTTCCCTGGAGTACCCAAGACTATTTGGGTCATTTGCAAAGGGTAGAGTTACAATATACCGACCTGACTCCGATCTTCTTGTAGTTTTTAAGAAATTTTCTTCACAGTCACGTTCTTCCCTTGTGAGTGGTTTTGCGATGGCTTGGGACGGAGAAGCTTAATTTTCTTCCTGGTTCCAGAAGCGTTCGACCAGATTGTCTAGTTTAGTAGATGAAGTGTCTACCCCTATACCGCAGAACAGTGTTGATGGCAGATGTGTGACAACTTTTCTAATGACTATCCACCCTAGCAAAGTGTTTTGTAAGGTTGGGCCACTATTTTTGATTTGGATCTTACCAACAGAAAGTAGTTCGGGATAGAGCTCCGCACCGATGAGAAGATCAATATCCATTGGTTTGTTGAAGTCCTCGTCAGCCAATTTAATATTCCGGGGTATTTTCCAATGACTCGTATCGATGAATTCACTAGGTTTTTTTGTTGTTATAGCATTGAGAACAAACACCTGAAGTTGTTTACTATAACCAGTAACAAGGGATTGAAGGCATATATCGAACCGCTTGCTTATTTTCATCCGCTTGTCTCACATTCCTGAGACCTCCAGAGGTTCTTGTTTTGGAATGAGGTGTAGTTTTGAAGCTAGTTTCTCAGTAATGAAGCTCATTTGAGAGCCAGAATCAAGCAATGCTCTTGCTTTGATAGGACTGTTCGTATGATTCAGTATGTTAACTTTGGCTGTTCCCAACATCACACATTTAGATGACTTTGTGTTGTTAGATATAGCTGATAAAGTCGTCCTGTTATCTATTGCTGGGACTTGTTGATGTTGATTCTTTGCTGTCACATGAAGCAGAGTGTGATGATAGCTGTTGCATTTGGTGCAATTCCTTGCTCGACATGATGGAGCTTGGTGACTAAAACGCAAGCAGTTTATGCATCGATTGTTTGAACCGTAGTTTTGTGCCTCTCTTGGGGTGAGAGTCTTAGAAACTTTGGACAAAGATATATGGCATGGTTTTAATGTCCACAAATCTGACATTTGTTAATTTCTGTTGTGGAAGCGAGAGTTACTCTGCTCCGTTTACTGTTGTCATCTAAGCCCATTTTCATTCCTTTGGGTCCTATGGCTTCTAATGATTGAGACCGCATCTCCGGGAATGACAAAAATTCATTCAATGCCGGTAAGACCTTCGGCTGTTGAAGTGATTGCTCCCACAGTCTCAACGTGTTTCGATCCAACTTCTTAATCAGAATGCCTATAAGAAGGGGATCCCAGTTTGTTGTGTCGATGTTAAGACCTTTTAAGCTTAACATGCACTCTTGTGTTGTGTCCTGCAAAGTTTTGATAGCCTTTGAGCTTTCAAGTGTTATAACGGGCTGCATAAGCAGCCTCTGGACATGCGCTGTGACAAGGAGACGAGGGTTATCATAACGATCACTGACTACTTGCCATGCTGCCTTATAGTTGCTGTCGGATGTGGTAAAGTGCCTTATGGTAAACTGGGGCACATTCGTTACTTTTTTTTATAGGCCCATTTTGCCGTTTTCAAAACCTTCAACAGAACTTGGTTTTTGTTCTACAGGTAGTTTTAATAGTGGTAGTTAATTCTTGGAAGAAATATTCTTCATATTATTCACCGTACTGGAACTCTAACCATTTTAAAAACTTACCTCTGTTTGATGAAAGTGCCCCGGCACGGGGCAGCTTCGTCATTCAACGGCGATCATTCAGCATCCTAAAAACGTCAAAGAATACATGAAGAGTTAACTATCCATTTCATATACATATCGTCGGCTGAGTACTATCTTATTCAATGGGCCATTTTTCACAAAATTCAGTTCGGTATGCAGTCTTCATAATTTGGGGGTGCTTTTCCGATTGGCGCAAACTATTTTGTTCATCATATCTCTTTTAGTTTTCAAGTTATGGAAAACAGCTTTGTTCAATATGACACATTTCTAACTCTTTTGGGTGTAATTTTTGTTCATCTATTTTGGTCAACGTCCACTGTTTTTTTGTTCAATATTCAAAAAAAATTTCCAACTTGTCATTGCTCCATACAACATTTTTTAATATCCAAAATGACTTCCATATTGATATTAATATATAATTCATTTAGAAGAAAAGAAAAACGTTTAGTGTGACTTGTTTTAAAACTAAAATTGCCTTTACACGAGCAATACTTATGTTTTCTGGTTTCATTTCTCTTCAAAAACCTATATAGCCAATCTTCCGAAGCATCCTTAGATATATCCATATAGATATGTTCTTCAGCGCATATTCATACGCCAGCTTTCGATACGAACTGTAAGTCAACCCAAAGTAATGAAAAGCCGACTTCTTAACATAAAAAACGAGTTCTTCCTCTTGAACTCTAGTGAAGACTTGTTTGGAGGTATACTTTGATTGAACTTCACTGCACTTTCGGTCCGATGGCTTTTCCCAAGGGTCCCGTTTCAAGCCTTGATTGCAAGGTCTGACGTTTTATCATGTATTTTCTTGCTGCAGACGAAATAGTTTCATTTTGCATTAAGACATCCGCAACTGTCTACTTCATGAAATTTTCGTTAATGGAGTTTCTATTGATTTCCATTTATAATTTCAAGCCATATTTACACTAGGTTAGGTTAGGTTGAATGGGGGGTGCAGCCACAAGTGGCGACACCTCACTCGGATCTCAAGGATCCATTGTGCTCCTCGGGAAATCAGAGGATGAGGAAATGGGAGGATTGGAGAGGTAGTTGGTTATTGTGGTAGGGAACTCCCACTGAACCACTTGGAGCCCTGAATAAATTTCAGGACGTTGCTTAGTGGGAGGTTAGAGATGTCGCCAAGTTCGTCGAAAAAGTATTCTCCGAGGGTTTTTTTCCGAGTGTGGGCCAAGCTAGGACACTCACAGAAGAAGTGGAATGATCCCTCCTCTGCCTCCTCATCTTGGCATTATCTGCATAAGTCGGATGTGCTAATACCCAAACATCATATGGGTACCTAACGAGTTGTGTCCTGTGAGAATGCCAATCAACAGAGAGAGCCGAGGTCTGCTTAGCTGGAGTAAGAATTCTGTTTTTTTCTTGGAAATATCTGGCCAAAGGTTTCTAGAGACTCGGCATGTTTCTAAAGATGACCACCTGTCATTGGCGATTTTTAGAAAATTGTGTTTGATTCTGTTTTTTTCTTGCTCAAGTGGCCTTAGAACTGAGGTGTTCGTTTCGCTGGATTCGAGTGCTGACCCGATTTTAGCCAGCTTATCCACCATTTCATTACCGATTATGTCACGATGTCCTGGAACCCAGGTTAAACTAACTGTGTTTGTTTCGCTGAGCAGTCTTAGGTTACTGCGACAGTTGCCTACTAGTCTGGATTTTGTGATAATGGATGAGATAGCTTTAATGGCCGCTTGACTGTCTATAAAGAAGTCAATATTTTTGCTGATCAGGTTTTGCGTAGCTAGGTGCTTCGCGGCTTCGCACACTGCGAGTACTTCTGCCTGAAAGACACTGCAGAAGTCGCGAAGCTTTATTGAAAACGGAAATGTGATTTCCTTTTATAACCCTGTTTTCCTCCCAGCTTTCTCTTGTCGGAAAGACTGTTAGGGCCTATGGATTGAAGTCAATATGCGGGGGGTATAGTTTATATACACTAAAACTAGAAAGACTTAAATCAAAACTTAATTTCGGGGTACATTCGGCACCTGCTCAAACTGCCCCAAAGCCATATGCCGAATCTTCCCCGACATCACAAAATTGCTTAATTCTTCACATTATATTTGACTTTCTAACGTATAATACTTGGTAATGAATGAAATCTGCATTCCTTATGGCAATTTTTTTACTTAGAAAATCACTACTTACCAAATATCCAAAAGAGCAACGGAGAGTGGGAGACACAAAACTGCACACAACTTTCTTGAATGCGAGACTACTAATGTCAAACTAGGAATGTGTTCGTGAGTTCAGTAATGGATGCATTCAACGCAATTTTTATTTCTTAATTCAGCAAGCATCCAGTCGAAAATAGCTTTGACGAATGTGCCCCGATAATGAATGTGCCCCAGTTTACCATATCAAGCTTTCGGCTTCACCGGTTAGCGTTGTTTTTAAATAAAACGGCTTCTGGCAGTTTGCTATTTCTTGCTTGTCCACCAGCTCAACAAATAAGTCACTGTATTCCTTCCACTTAGTGTAGTTCCCATCACATTTTGGTAGGGTTATTTTAGGTAATTTTGCCGTTTGCCTCAATATGTCAGATTGACGGGGATCAGGATGGCCTCCTTCAAGTTTGATTGACAACATGAGGAGATTTTTCTGGACCCTGCCCTCCAATGCGAAGTACTCTTCGACGTCATAACGTGCATTATCTGCGTCTTCTAGGAGTTCAGCAATTTTCTGATGAGCCTCCTCCATCTGTGGCCAAACGCTTTTTAATCGGTCGATCTTTAGGGGGCAGCATGTGCCTGAATAATCTTCTGAGCTCTCCTCTATGTTTTCCAGCAATCGCTTCAATGACTGCACGATTGCCTTTTGCCTTCGAAATAATTTTGTTGTTTCTGTGTCCTGGTTCGGTGTTAAGGTTAGCGAATTAGAAGTAGCTTCACAATTTTCCTTGGCTGATTCTTTTTCAGCTTGTCTTTCCGATGTCCCAGCCGTCATCACGTTTTCCTTTGCTGATTCTTTTTCAGCTTGTCTTTCCGATGTCCAAGCCTTCATCACGGACAGAAGGTATTGTGTTAGCGATTGGTAGATTCGCTTGATCTTCCCAGCTGTGTCACCCTGGATATATGGTGTATCGTGTTTTACGACCTCCTCGATGTCTTTGTGATTCTTTTCGAACTCACTCCAAAGATTTTCAACCAAATCCAGCCGCTTCTTCGCGTATTCTGCTGTCTTCCGTTCAGGTCCATCTTTAGAAATGTTGCTCTGCAAACGTAGCAGCTCATTCGTGATGGCCTTTTGCCTGGCCATAACTTTATATACTTCTATTTCTTCCATGTTTTCCAAAAAAATCCGGTGTGTATATAGATTTTAAAGATGATATAAATCGTTATGTTTTGTTGATGCCAATGTTATAGCCTTGGCAACGCTTTAAGATACGTTCAATGTAGATGCCAATGTTATCGCCTTGGCAACGCGTTTGGTAGTGACAATTGCTCCTTACTGCTGATGAGGGGAAGCAAAAGATCACGTCGGGGTCACCAATGTTTAAAGTCGAAACCTCTTTTGATATCGACTGGTTGGTTTTTACTTAGTTATTGTTCCTTACGACTTGTTGAGATGGTTCTTACTAATTGCTCCTTACGACTGGTGCGGGGTAACAATAGAAAACAACCTTTTGACTTGTGAATTATAAGTGACTTTATTCTTAACTTATTATGAGTATTTATACTAATGTACATAAATGCAATTCATCAATAATTCAGTTTTGCGGGAAACGAATTGTAATAGGATCGTGGATTTTATTGCAACGAAAAGAAATAAACAGTATCGAGAAAGAAGTGCAATGTGCAAGTGTTGCATTTTTTCCGTGAGAAACATAGTATGAGGTTGGGAATGTGAATATTTATTGGTAGTAGGGTGTTTAAGATTTGGATTGGGTGTTTCATACAATTTAAATTATAGGGAAATTATATATATATCAAAACCGTGTGTCAACAGTTTAATTGTGTCGAGCCTTTCGGTCCCACAAAAGTGGGGACAAAATGAGGAAAATCGTTTCCAATATAAACTCATCCCTTTCCAAGGTAGCTCGTTAGCTAGTAAACGAATTAAAAAGGTTTGGTCCATTTGAAGGCTATTCTGTCAAAAATACCTATGAATTTGTAGCCAAAATCAAATACCTTGTTATAGAGGATGACGAAATAATGATTTCCTTTGATGTGACAGCTCTTTTTCCATCTGTTCCAATAAACATTGCGGTTGAATCGATTAAAGAACACCTTAATAAATTCAATCTATCAACCGATCAGTTTAACACTTATGTGCAGGCTATTGAATTGTGTATGAAACACAATTGTTTCAGATTTCGTGATGTTTTCTACTCAATCGACTTTGAGTGCAGTATGGGTAATAACCTTTCACCTTACGTTGCGGAAGCGTTCATGAGCAATTTTGAAGCGGATCTAAAGACAGAGGCTGTTTTACCCGGCAATTGGTTTAGATATGTGGACGACACCTTTGCAATAGTGAAAGAAACCAATGTGGAACATATTCTGGAAACCATCAACAACCGTTATCCAAGTAAACAATTCACTTTTGAAAAAGAAAATCCAATCGAACACACTCTACCTTTTCTTGATCTGGAAATAAAACACCAAGACAATAAACTTCATTTCGCAGTTTATCGAAAATCAACTTCAACGGATAGATACATTACGAATGATTCATTTTGTCCGTATCAACAAAATATAGCTTCTTTTCATTCTATGGTGCATAGACTTTGCCGCCTTCCATTGTCGGTTGAAAACTATAAACGGGAGTATGAACTAATCAAACATATAGCTGATGTAAATGGTTTTCATACAATTTTAATTGACCATCTCATCCACAAACATTCAAGGAAAATTAAACGCAACAAAGAAAGTACACTTTTCTCACAAAATTCAATTGTCTTATCATCACAAGCACACCGAGTTTCTGTCCCCTTTGCACCTTCTGTGACCAACAAACTTCAAAATATTTTTGAGAAATCAAACTAGCAAATGGTTTTTTCCAACAACAACAAACTAAAGCTCGCCCTTGGCTCCACGAAAAACAAAACCCCGTTTGAACAACTAAGTGGCATCTATGAAGTAACCTGCACCAACTGCAACCAAAAATATATAGATCAAACAAGAAGAGCATCACAAACTAGGTTCAATAAACACCTACGTGCTGTTAAATGTATGAAACTTGACAATGCAATCGCCTCGCACGCATATGATGTTAACCACGAAGTACCGCACAACTAATTTGGTATAGAAAATGTTCGCCTTTTAAAATCAATCAGCAGACCTTCCAAACTTGATGCCTATGAATCGTTATATATACATATTAGAGTGGTCCTTAAAGTGGTTAGGTCGGAATTTTAATGAGTGCACCCCCCACAAATGTTGCAAATAAATAAAAAAAAATTTTCCCAAAATTTCACCCCCCTATCTCAATTTTAACACGTGCCGCCGGACCTGCACTTTTTTCCATATGAATTACATGTGATTTTTTTTAAGTTTTAGTTTTTATTTTTTTAAGCAATATACATAGCACCAAAAAATCCGGTCACTATTTTTTTCTCATCGGAAAAAATTCTACTTTTTTTTAAGAATTTTTCCAACTTTGAAAAACAAAATGGCGAAACAAATATGGCGGTCTGAAAAATTTAATTCACCGCCATATTTGTTTCGCCATTTTGTTTTTCGAAGTTGGGAAAATTCCTAAAAAAAAGTAGAATTTTTTCCGATGAGAAAAAAATAGTGACCGGATTTTTTGGTGCTATGTATATTGCTTAAAAAAATAAAAACTAAAATTTAAAAAAAATCACATGTAATTCATATGGAAAAAAGTGCAGGTCCGGCGGCACGTGTTAAAATTGAGATAGGGGGGTGAAATTTTGGGAAAATTTTTTTTTATTTATTTGCAACATTGGTGGGGGGTGCACTCATTAAATTTCCGACCTAACCACTTTAAGGACCACTCTAATACATATACAGGGTGATTCGCATAAGGTGTGACAAAAAGATAGGGTGTGTAGATTGGACCTAGACAAGCAAAAAATCGTATGGGAGGTGGGGGGTCCATTTTCCCCCCTTTAGGCGGGAGGGGCAATTTAAGAAAAAAATCACTAAAAATGGGAAAAAAATTATTTGAAAATAACGGTAATACCTACAGAGTCGTGCTATAGCATTTTGAAAAGCCAAAAACTCATACATTAATCTCAATTTAAAAATAAGTTGTTCAAATAAATATTTTTTGAAATATTAATTTTCAAAGTCAAAATTTTGAAAAAAAAACATAATTTTTTTTTTAAACCACTTTTTTTCCAAATTTTACGTAGTTAAGTAGAATTTTTCTGGCCTATTTTCAATGCTCTTATTTATTTTTGATCAAACACAAGAACCGGATGTCAAAATAACCTGTAGTTTTTGAGAAAAAAAAAACGAAAAAAAAACTTAAAAAAAAAAAAATTTAAAAGTCGTTTTTGTAATTTTTGGTTTTCTCAAAAACTACAGGTTATTTTGACATCCGGTTTTTTGTGTTTTATCAAAAATAAATAAGAGCATTGAAAATAAGCCAGAAAAATAGTAGTTAACTACGTAAAATTTGGAAAAAAGTGGTTTAAAAAAAAATTTGTTTTTTTTTTAAATTTTGACTTTGAAAGTAAATATTTCAAAAACTATTTATTTGAACAACTTATTTTTAAATTTAAATTAATGTTTAAGTTTTTGGCTTTTCAAAATGCTATAGCACGACTCTGTAGGTATTACCGTTATTTTTAAATATTTTTTTCCCCATTTTTAGTGATTTTTTTCTTAAATTGCCCCTCCCGCCTAAAGGGGGGAAAATGGACCCCCCACCTCCCATACGATTTTTTGCTTGTCTAGGTCCAACCTACACACCCTATCTTTTTGTCACACCTTATGCGATTCACCCTGTATATGACAACCTGATGAATCTTGAACCAGGAGCAATTCAATCACCTTTGTTTGTAAATAAATATAAAAAGAGGTAGTTTTTTAAATATATAAAACTTTATCTTAATAAATAAATAACTAAATTTTAATTTTTGCTATTGGCAACTTATGTTTTTTTGATAATGCGACGCGTTTCGGAAACAAGTTCCATCGTCTGGCGCTTACAACTGTCTGATCTTTGGTGTCTGAGCTTTGCTTTTGATGTTGTTTTTGTTGTTTTTCCTTCTTTTCTTCTCTTCTTTTTGTTTTTGTTTTTGCTATTTCTATGTTATGTTCGTCTTCTTTTATCTTGTTGTATGTTTTAGTGTTGTATCATATAGTGCATTGGTTTCAAACCTTAGTTTATCGTTAAGATTAGGTGGTTGTCTTGTTCTTTTTTGTTTGATCTATATATTTCAAACTCTTCTAACGCGTCTAAAAGCTTACCTTTGTTGCAAAAATGCAATGGCTTAAGGTTCTTGTCAAAATTTGTGTAGTTGTGCTGATTGTCCATAAGGTGTATTGCATAATTTGACTTTGTGTTTTGTTTGGGTATGTGTTCCAAAAATCTGTCGTGAAATGTTCTCCCTGTTTGTCCAATGTAGTATTTATTGCAGTCGTCGCATTCTATTTTGTATACCCCGGAGCTTGCTTGCGTTTGTTTTTGTCTTTCTTTTTTTCTATTTAAGATTTTCTGTATATTGTTGTTGGTTTTAAATGATACTATAATGTTATGTTTTTTGATTTCGTTGTGTATTATTTGTGATAGTATGTTTGTATAGTCTATTGATATGTATTTTTTATCATTTATGTTGTTATTATACATAATTGTTGTTTATTTTATTTCGTAGTTTCTTTTTCCTTTTGTAGATTAGTTTGTCAATTATTTCTGCATCATATCCGTTTTGTGTTGCTATATATTTGATTGTATTAAGTTCGTTTTGGTAATCTTGTTTATCCATTGGGATTGCTAATAGCCTATTGACAAATGCATTGTATGCAGCCATTTTTTGGGTGTGTGGGTGGTGTGATTCTTTGTGGATTGTGACGTCAGTTGTTGTTGTTGGTTTTCGGTATATTTTATACTTGAGTGTTGTGTTAGTTTTTGTTATACTTATATCTTGGAAGTTTATGGAGCTGTCTTCTTATATTTCTGATGTGAACTTTATTGTTTGGTTTATGCTATTTATGTAGTTCTTTAATACATATGTCTATTTGTCTTATCGATCCGTCAAATATTAGAAATGTATCATCTACATATCTGGAATAAGTTATTATTTTTTTATGTTGTTTATTGTTTTCTGAGATGATGTGTCTGTTTTCAAAGTCGTTGAGGAATATATCTGCCATCAATCCGCTTAGAGGTGATTCCATTGCTAGGCCGTCTTGTGTGTAGTATTTGTCGTTGAATGTAAAGTAATTTTGTTTTTGTATAATTTGTAAAAGTGATATTAATTCGTCTATTTGTTTCTTATTCAATTTTGCTGTTTTTTCCAGGTTCTTCTCTTATGATTGTTATTGTTTGTTGGACGGGTATATTCGTGTACATGTTTGTGACGTCAAACGAGATCATTTTGTAATTTGATTTTATTGTTATATTTTTAAGTTTTTCTATTAGTTGTGTGGTGTTGTTGATGCTGTGGTTATTTTTTATTATTATGTTCTGTTTAATTAGTTTTTGTATTGTTTTGGCTATTTTGTAGCTTGTTGCTGTTTTATAATTTATTAACGGTCTGATTGGTGTACCTTCTTTGTAAATTTTTGTTAGTCCTGTAAATTTGCGTTCGGTTGTTTTTGTCTGAGTTTTTCTATATTGGTGAATAAATTATTGCACTTGTTAATGGCGTTGTTGATTTCTTTGACATATTTTTTGGTTGGATCGCGTGAAAGTGTTGTGATATTATTTTTGCTAATGAAGTCTTCTGTTTTTTCTTTGTACTCTTGTTGGTTTATTATAACTATTGTGTTACCTTTGTCTGATTTTGTTATAATTGTGTTGTGGTCTGTAGTTTCTGTTGTATGTTTTTGATGTTAATTATATTTTCTTTATATTTTTGTTGGTTGTAGTTTTCGTGTTTGCCTTTTAGGATTTCTTTAAGTTTTTTGTTTATTATTATTTTTGTTTCGTTTTGTATTTCGTTGGAAGGGATCGTTTATATGGCTGCTTCTGCGTTAGTGACTTCATGAATTATAACATATGTTATTTTTATTTATTTTTGGTATGTTGAACTTTAGACCTTTGTTCAAAAGGTTTGTTTCTGCATCTGTGAATGTTATGTTTGTGCAATTCTTAATTCTTGGATAAAATTTTTGATGTTAATTTTTTAACCACCAACAACAATATACAGAAAATCTTAAATAGGAAAAAAAGAAAGAGAAAAACAAACGCAAGCAAGCTCCGGGGTATACAAAATAGAATGCGACGACTGCAATAAATACTACATTGGACGAACAGGGAGAACCTTTTACGACAGATTTTTGGAACACATACCCAAACAAAACACAAAGTCAAATTATGCAATACACCTTATGGACAATCAGCACAACTACACAAATTTTGACAAGAACCTTAAGCCATTGCATTTTTGCAACAAAGGTAAGCTTTTAGACGCGTAAGAAGAGTTTGAAATATATAGATCAAACAAAAAAGAACAAGACAACCTCCTAAACGATAAACTAACGTTTAAAACCAATTCACTATATGATACAGCACTAAAACATACAACAAGATAAAAGAAGACGAACATAACATAGAAATAGCAAAAACAAAAACAAAAAGAAGAGAAGAAAAGGAGAAAAAACAACAAAAACAACATCAAAAATTAAAATTTAGTTATTTATTTATTAAAATAAAGTTTTATATATTTAAAAAACTATCTCTTTTTATATTTATTTATAATCAATTGAGCAACTCGGAGACCAAAAAAAAACACATAAACATTATGATACCTTTGTTTGGTTGTTTAAAAACGATAACAAAATTTTAAAAATAATTTTTCATTTTCTTTTTGACCTGTTTCTCTTTTGTAATCTTGTTGACGCTCGCTGATGATGGTTCCCCAGTGGTGGGCCAAAATGCATCTTTAAATTAATAAATATATTCTTTGTTTACGTAATGTAATTTGAGTATTTTTATTTATGAATTTTGCGGTCTATAAGGAATCAAATTTTCAAACGTTTATATTCCATTTCTATGTCGCGATCGAATTTTGGAACGAGACAAATCAACGTTTTTTTTTTTGTCGTCGTCGTATCCTTTCGTCGAACGGAATGCAGAATGACTGCATTCAACGACATTTTACGTTTACACACGACTGCACACGACATCAAAACTAGTGTACAAGATCGAAAACGACTTATGAAATACAGATGGTGTCGTGTCGTTTTTTTTTTTGATGTCGTATTAGACATCGGTAATAGGGGTGAATATTCCCACGGGAATGGAAATGGTCTTTACTAATATTATAAGCCTGAAATCAAATCTGTCTATCAATTTTTCTTTGTTACTAACAACTATCAAATCAATTTATATAAATTTTGGTACAGAGATATGAGGATGGGCACAGGCTATATATGTTATCCCTGTATTCGTGTGTGAAGTGGTGTCGAGGGGTCAACACGTACTTGCACTTCAGTTTAAAGTTAAATTCCAAATTGCTCTTATAATTACTAATTTAAATCCGCAAAAGTAAAAAACATGTCTTGTATTTGTAACATACGGGTTGATCGTAGTCAGCCAACAATAGTGTGTGTGGAGTGCAATGGTTTGTTCCACTGCAAATGCGTGAACATAGAACCACAAGACATTGATTATTTAAAAAAGACCAAAAAACAATTTCAATGCAAAAAGTGCAATTCTAAGCGCAGGGTCTTCCTTCGTTCTCCTCCCACTCAAAAGGCTCATACACAACAGGAAAGAGAAGTACCTCTGGAAGGAATTGCAGTTGCAGTCAAAGGTATCAGTACATCGCTCTCTTCAGCAACCGTACCAAAAAGCTCTAGACCCACACCACCATCGTCAATGATTTCTACATCTACATCCAATTACAAAGCAAATAGTCAAATACATCAGCAACATCAACACAAACTTGACGGCATGCAGCAAGGTCAACAGCAACAACAAAAACAATCTGTGCAAACCCCGGTTTCCATTCAACAACAGCACGAACTTAAAGAAAGCGTTACGGAGACTAATGTTAACACCACCCATCAGCAACTAAATCAATACAATCATCATCATCCAGATCTACAACATCAAATTCAAAACGATAATTCTCAACAGCAAAACAACAAAACAATAACGTTAGAGACAGTCTACAATGAAATTGTTGCTTTGAGATCAGAAAATGCATATGCACTCTCTTTAATTAGATCTTTACAAGAAGAAAAAAATCATTTAATGCATAAAATGAGAGAGCTACAAAGTGAAGTGGAATACTTGCATCAGGAAAGAAGAGAAAAAATTGTAGAAATCGTGGGTGTACCAGATGTCAACAGCAGTAATGCACTGGATTGTGCTCTACAAATATTTTCAAAGGGTGTCTGTGTAGACGTGTGTGAAGCTGATATTGACAATTGCTATATTCAAAATATTAAGAGAAAAAACACAAAAAACAGTGAGTCAAAGATCTTAGTTGTTAAATTTGTTTCAAAATTGAAAAAAAACCTTGTTATGAAAAACAAAATAAGTAAAAGAAATAACTTAAATTCAAATATTTTTGGTTGTAAGAAAAAAAGTAAAATTTTTATTAACGATTCTCTAAGTGGCACGACAAGGCATCTATTGAAAGCAGCACAAAAAGCAAAAAAGGAGAAATTGTATAAGTATGTTTGGGTTAAAAATGGGAGGATACTCATGCGTAAAGGGGATAATGATATTTATTTTACGATTAACTCGGAAGACGATCTTCTAAATCTAACTTAAAATGCAAGACCCACAAGAAAATTTGTTATGCGTCCCATCAGTCAACTGCATTGACGTTGACTCCAATGACCTCATTTTGAGCCAGACATACTTAAATAATTTTCTCATTGTTCACCAAAATATAAGAAGTATGCGTAAAAATTTTGATTGCTTGCTACTTAACTTAAATTCCTTTGTTAATAAGCCAAACTTAATTTTTTTGTCGGAAACATGGATTTTTGAAGCAGAAAAGTCGCTTTTCAGTATTGATGGTTATGATTTTGTATCTTGCTGCAACAATGATTATGCCTCTGGGGGTGTCTGTGCTTTTGTTAAGAGTGAAATTAACGCTGAGGTTTTGTCTTTGAATTTGCAAAGTTGTGATGTTCTAAGAGTTAAGGTTTTAGACTTAAAATTAGTTTTTTTCTGTATTTACCGCTTTAATGAATCCTCTTGTAGTGTGTTTTATGAAGAATTAGAAACCCTTTTATCGAGTGAGTCTTTAAATGATATTATTTTACTGAGGCATATTAGAATTAACAACCGAAACCTCTCCTTAGTGCCCCATCACAATTTACAAATATACTTTAATTTTTATACGGCTACTGCACCAAGATTATTTAATTGTCTACCTTATTGTCTAAGAACCATAAGAATTAAATCTATGTTTCTCAAAAGAGTAAAGTTTTGGCTTCTACATCTGAGCTATAAAGACATTAATGATCTACTACATGTTACCTTATGAGTGTTTGAATTTCCATGTATAAACTAACAAAAAAAAAAAAAAATCCTGTATTATAAGTATCGATTACAAATTGTTACATACTTGTCGTGACCCCATCACACTACCTATTGTTAAATTGTTAAATTGTATTATCCTATATTATATATCTATGTACACCTGCTTTCGCTTCTAGTTCCTTACGAGCTATAGATTGCAGCTATTTTTTATCATTAATAAAAAATTAATAATAAAATGGAAAAAAAAAAAAAAAAAAAAAAAATTCCCACAATAACGCGAACGTAAACGCGAACCTAGAAACTACTGAACTGATTTCAAGAACTATTTCCCCGTTAAATGCTCCACAATCTAAAATTAACATTAACTTTAATTAATCCCCATATTACCATGGGAACGGAAGTACTCAATAACATTAAAGATCCGAAATCAACTCCGTCTGTCTGTTTTACTTTGTTACTATTTATCGCCCAAACTATTGAACCTATTTGTATGAATTTTGGTGCAGAGTTATGGTCTTGAGCCTGAGGAAGTACGTGGGCTGCATTTGTTTTCCCTCTATTTCTACGGTAACGGCAACGTAAACGGGAACCTTGAAGCTACTGGCTCGATTTCAAAAGTTTTTTCACCGTGAGGTGATTTCTGTCAAATTGTCGATTACACAGTTGACCTGAGAAGAAATGTCTGTCTTGATCTTCAAACAAATATTGGAAATCGGGAATCTAACAATAGTGGAGGGGCGTAAGCTTTTAACTTTTTTTATTTTTTGTTTTACATAATTTTGCCCCATTACGGGCCGTTTTTCCTTTCCATATTCAATGCTTTTATTAATTTTTATTTAAAAGCAAAAAACCAAACAGAAAAATTTTTCTTGGCTTTAAAGAAATTAAAAAAAAAACCAAAGGTATTTTCATCCGGAAAAGAAAATGTCGTTAATTTCCCGCTGATTGAACTTTATTCCCGGAAGTGAAATATGAATTGTGTTTTAAAAAGTATATGTATAAAGAGAAGAAAAAGTAAGATTATTGGATTGTGTGTTTTAAAGAACTCTTTTGATTTTCGACTGGCAAGAATAGAGATTAAATTTTTTTTTTAGTTTAAAGTGTTACTTTTACAATAATCCAAGCTATTTTTTCATATGAAATTACAGCACATTGAACTTGATCTATATTCGCAAAACAAAAGGAATTGATTTAAAGTGATAACACTTTGACCTAAGCTATGACAGCGTCTTCTAGGCCTTTGGTAGAGGTATAAGGATCTCGAAGGGATATTGGGTTCGAATGCAAGTGAAGTGGAAGTTCTTTGGTTATTATGTAGGCAAGAAGAAATGAATTAAGTAATAAAGACTCGAAGACAATTTTAATTTTAGCTCAGACGCAATAAGGGTATTGTAAATGTATTGTGGTGGTTTCTGTGACCATGTTGAACGGTACAGATGCTGACACTTTGATGTACTCAACAAGTGTCAAGAGCTTCAGCAACGATACGGGAACAACAACATTAGCGGAAACTTGGAAAATACTGGACCAATTCCCAAAAATTGTTCAATGTTAGAGTGCTTCATTGCTCCTGAGTATTAAAGATTAGATTTCCTTCCCATATTCTTTCGGGAACGGAAAAGGGAATGGCGAAATAACCAGGAAACTGGAAAGTACTGAACCGATTTCAAAAACTCTTTCACTGTTAGAATGCTTCATTGTCCCTGAGCAATCTAAACCATATTTCATCTCCATTTTCCCACAGGAACGGGAACGGGAATTAAAAAAAACCAACTGTACCGATTTCAATGCGTATTTCACTTTTACAGTACTGGGCCGATTCCAAAAAATATTTCATCGTTAAAGTGCTTAACTGTTCCTGAGTAACATAAACTATATTTCATCCTCCCCATTCTCCCACTAGAATGAAAACTTGGAAGTACTTAACTAAGCTTACTTAATTCGATTAACGTAGGGCCAGAGCTACGCCAGGCGGATCAGACTAGACACTTTATACCTTGTAGTCCTGTAAGTACCTTATTCATCAACCGTTGGAATGTAGCAGGATCGTTGCGTAGCCCAAATGGCATTCTGATACAGTGGATTCAGTGGATTTTGTGAGTTCGAATCTATATTTAAACTAGTTTTGTTACGATACAGTGGATTCAGTGGATTTTGAGGGTTCGAATTTATATTTGAACTAGTTTTGTTCTGATACAGTGGATTCAGTGGTTTTTGAGAGTTTGAACTTACATTTGAACATTTTCTGTTCTGATACAGTGGATTTAGTAGACTTAGTGAATTTGAATTTATATTTGAACAATTTTGTTCTGATTCAGTGGATCTAGTAGATTTTGTGAATTCAACTCTATTCTACACCTTAATTCATGTGCCTTACCTGACTCCGGCTGTTAGACGGGCCAAGTCTTTGGTAGTTTCCCGAATTTTGTATTGCCCTATTTTGTGGTGCATTGTCATGTCTGCTGTTGTTGTACTGTCTTTTCCTACACTGGTCTATCGCAGGACCCATGTTTTTACAATAACTACATGCGGTTGCATTTCGTACGTTATTGACCCATGTAGGATTTTTTGTGCTAGGATTTGGTCTGTGACCCCTATTAAAGTTTGAAAGTCTGTTAGTGTTTTTCTGGAGTCGACACTCTTTAGTGTTGTGAGTTTTCGTTCGACAGTTGTGACACTATTTGCCATTTACTGCAGAAAGAAGTTTTTCCTCTTCCATTGCTATGTCTATTGCTACGTCTAACTCTGTACACCTAGCGCTTTTGACCATTGTTTTTAACTGCGGTATTAGCCCATTGCAGCTCTCTCCGCGTATGTACTTGCAGGTTCTTTAAAGCCCTGCTTGAATTGGAAAATTTCGGTCTGTATCACTTGCTCTTTCCAGGCATTGTAATCATTACACTTGAGTATAACGCTATGCCCGGTTAGTTAATTTGGACTTTACAATGTCAACGAGGTCGGCTTTTTTGGGATCGGTAGTGGTCTTTTTAGATTGAAGGTCTATTAGCTGAATAAACCTATCTAAATTTCGTGAGCTTCCATCAAACTCAGGTATGAGCTTAATGGCTTGTGAAACATTTAATGATGACATAATTGGTTCGGGAAGGGGAAGAGCTGAGACTGTTCACTTGAAGCCGGTGATGCGAGCAGTTTTTCAGTTTCGGATTCTGATTTGGATTTTCTACTTCTAAGTGAAATATGTAGATTCAGACCAGGGTCGGACATAGGTGTTTAAAATTAAATCTGGGATTAGGAATGATAGTAGGATACGGTGTTTATTTTAGGCATATACATATATAAGAAAAACTGGTTACCTACAACTGTTTTAATAAATAACTTAGCGAGGAATAACTTAGTGTGAGGAAATCAAAAATTTTTTCTTAAAAAAAAAAAACACTTCAGTATGAATACAAAAAAAAATTATATCTGGCTTACATAATCATTTTTTTTTTCCTTGGGTATTGATTGGTGTTGAATGTATATTTGTAGTAGTAGTTGTTGTTTTTTGTTGATTGCCTCGGCGTGGCAATTTCGTCCATCCTTCCTTCTTTTCGACCACAGGAATTGGCTTACCTCTGTGGAATGTATTAAGTTTTTTTTTCACTTTCACATTCACTTGATTGAGTTACTGTTCGCACGCATTTACGATTAGGTGTGACTCGCGCACCGATTAAAATTCGTTTTATTAGAAAAATCGACTTGGAACACGATTGGAATTTTTCGCTGATTAATTTTCTTTATTTAATTTTTTATTTTTCACTACTTACTTTTGGGAAGGAAGGCAGATGCTTTACGCTTCTTTATCCCACTGCTGCCACCAATGTTGTTCCGCACACAACGCAAGTAAAAGAAAACGCAAGTAACGTTTAACGTTTCGAATAAGAGCGTTTTTCATTCTTTTCGACACTCCTTACTTATTACCTACGATCGTCACTATAGGCACCAAGTCAACCACGAAATCTGGGCCACACATACTGCAACCACCATATGTCCATATGCAAACCATATGTGCGTGCTATTTCTCACAATTGCTTGGTCGGCAATGTGACACTGCACAGTATGTTCCTCGTCGCTTTCTTTGTTAACGTAATTCGGTTCGCTTGACATGCATTGTTATTGTTGTGACATTACCAATGCATGACACATGAAATGCATGAAATCGAAACTATGTCGTACGTTAAAGAAGCGACGGGGCGATTCCTAACGCCTGGTCTCCACATGCTTTAAATCTATCGCAGCTTTTACAGCAGCCTTTGAATATCGCAAGTGGAGACTATTATAGCAGCTTTATTTTCATAGCCTGCGATAGATAGCATACTTTTATCGCAGGGTATCTATCGCAGCTATTAAAGCAGAGGGAACTGTCATCTGCATAGGTTTTTCCACCATTTTGTTACTTCGCTGTAATGTTTGGTATGAAAAGTATGCTATACAAAATGCCCACAACACAAAATTCGTCAGTTGCTCTGCTTTTTTGTGTCTGTCACATTCCTGCTTTCTGCTATGAATTTAAAGCAAGTGGAGACACAGCGTAAGAATTGGGTTTTTGGTTTACAGTTGATTAATTGGGTGTGTTGATTAATTGGGTGTGGGGCACAACAACGCTTTTCGGGATATTGAATATCTATACGGGACTATCAGAATGTAAAATAAATAGTTTTTCTTTATGATGGTATCATTATAAAATGATATACCTATATATTAGAGTGAGTGAAAAAAATATGTTGCTACTTGCTAGACACTTTTAAAAAATTCTCAAAAAGTATGATAATAGGAAGATCCTCCGCCTCGCAGTTTTGTATATTTTTCTCAGTCCAATGAAAAAAAAATTCATACCTCATTATTTATCGATTGAACAGAAAAATGTTTCAAGAGATTTTTTTAGGAAATTTAACGCTCTACAAAAAAGGTATCTTGTGTTTTTTTCGTAAGTCTCTCCATTTGAAAGATATTGATGATTTAATTTTGATTATTTTAATTCATTTTTGTTTATGAATTTTACAACTCGACAATAAATCACTTTTACGAAATGCGCAATGCAAATTTTTGTTGGAAATTAACTGCTCTATAAAACTGGTTTTTTTATGTTTTGGCGACGAAATTAACCGTTCAAAAGTTATTCATTATCAAACTTTCATGTGTACGGATTTTAAAAGTTTTTGATGAGATATTCGAAAAATTTCAATTTAATTTATGAATCTTATATGAATTTCATTTCTTGTCAATAATATAAGTATTATTTGAGTTTTATTTTCACAATTCAAACAGATGAAATGAAATACAAAACAGAAATTCTCTAGAGAGAAAGTATTCCCAGGATCGTGATTTCTAATGATCAAAAATAAAATGTTTAGAATAATTGAAGAAAAACTTTGATAATTTCGACACAAAACTCAAATAATACTTATTTAATATAAGTATTAGAAATGAAACTCATATAAGATTCATAAATTAAATTGAAATTTTTCGAATATCTCATCAAAAACTTTTAAAATCCGTACACATGAAAGTTTGATGATGAACAACTTTGCATTGCGCATTTTGTAAAAGTCATTTATTGTCGGGTTATAGAATTCATAAACCAAAATGAAATTTGTCTTAAAATAATCAAAATTAAATCCTTTATATCTTTCAAATGGTGAGGTTTACGGAAAAAACACAAGATACCTTTTTTGTAGAGCGTTAAATTTCCTAAAAAAATCTCTGAAACAATTTTCTGTTCAATCGATAAATGATAAGGTATGATCAAATAAAATAAAATACACGTTTTTTCGTAAAATTTTGCGTTCTTTCCAAATCTGCAATAAAAAAAGGGGGGTTTACATTTGAAAAATCGATTTTTGGGTCGCTGGGGCTTCAAGGTTACGCCCAAGGTCAAATTCAAGGTCACCATCGGATTCCTCGTCAAAAAATACGTCGGATATAGGGTCTTTGATTTTTTTTAAAGCATATTCTGCCATAGAGTCTTTGATTTTTTTAACGCATATTCTGCCATACTTCCAGGGGTTTCCATTCTTTTGTCCATACTTACCTTGGACGTAACCTTGAAGCCCCAGCGACCCAAAAATCGATTTTTCATCGTAAGATTTTGGGCTCTTTCCAAATCTGCAATAAAAAATGGGGGTTTCCATTTGACAAATCAATTTTTGGGTCGCTGGGGCTTCAAGGTCACCATAGGATTCCTCGTCGAAAAATACGTCGGATATAGGGTCTTTGATTCTTTTTAACGCATATTCTGCCATATTTCCAGGGGTTTCCATACTTTTGTCGCACCCTGTATATGTATAATATACATATATTTTCCGAGCTAACGCGTACAAAGACACATTCCGTATTTCCCGACTTACCACGAACTGAACCAGCAGAACCGTACAAATCAAAAATCTGACTTTAAAGAGAGTGAACTAAGCGACGGCACCCAATTTATAGTCTGACTGACCGAACCTTCGAAGACGCCATTTGCAATGACATTGTTTGTGAGAGTGCCGTGAAATGTGTTGTTTTCTTATGCAATTTTAACCGGAGAATTATGCTTTCATGATTAAAAATCATTTTAGATTTTTAAAAAAATACATGTAATAAAATCATCATTCTAAAACTGAAATTGAATAAAAAAGAAATGACGCGGAGTCATATCCATGATTGTTTCATACATGTATGTGTGGGAAATTGCAGCCTTCTGGAACAGATTCTTCCGGGAAATCAGCTGTTTTCGAAATGAAACTCGGCAGGATGTACTGCTTTAAACATAATTTTAACCGGAGAATTATGATTTCACGCTTTAAAATCCTTTTCGATTTTACTAAAAGTAGGTGTGATAAAATCATAGCTCTCTAGCTTAAATTTGAAAAAATAGGAAAGATGCGGAAATTCATCCATAATGGTTTCTGGTATGTAATGTATTAGTGTGAGAATTAATTTTCGACCGCAGCAACCATTGCCATTGAACTATCAGCTGTATTCGAAAACCTCTGCCTGCAGAAGCAAAAACCACCTTCAACGCCACCTAGATACTCACACCTAAAACATATTGAATTTGGTTGGTTTATTTGCTACACACCCTGCTACCTTACCGATTTTTGATCATAATAATCACCCCTATTATGGAATCCGGCGAATGCTATTTAGCGTGAGTTTCAACCATTCGCGAAAATTTTGCTATTATGAAACTCGACGAAAGGAATTGAATGTGTTTCGCTGGTCTCGTTTTCCTTTTTGAGAAAAACACACTCTTTATATTTAGCTCTTTACTTTATTCTAGATATACAAGATATAAAAACTTTCCATAAATTTAACTTATACAAATTTTTGCTCTGTGGCAATGAAAATGGCGGGTGGTGGTGTCAACGTAGTAACGTGGTTGGTGGTTGGCAATAGAATGAAAAAATGAAAAGAATATGGCGGATTCTTTCTTCTTTGGAGAAAAATTGGCTGGCCTGTCAAGTGGAACGGGAGGAAACAAAACAGGGGTGCGTTCAAGCATTCGACTTTTTAAGTTGCCTGCACATGGTTTTGTTTTCTCCCGTCACCCGGCCGCCGTGCATTATGACTTCAACATTACCGCCCGCCTTGCAACCTCGCTTGCAAAAAATGTGACCGATCCACCCGTCATCCTGTCCAAGCCTCTACATTGATATGAGCTGAAGTTATAAGATTATTATTTTTATAATGAACAAGTAATGAGATCATATGAGAAAAATATTTAAAGGTACTAAATACAACAATTTTCCATTTGATTAAAATTCACTCTTATGAGCCAAATATGCTCGGTAATTTAGTACTTTTACGAAACTAAGTAAACGAATGGCAAGCGTATTATTGGATACTATTCGCGCATATTTTCCCTTTTGAAATATGCTTTAAAGAATCGGATTAAAACGAGAAAAAAATAAGTTCGGTTTAATTCTGAGGTAGGAGAACGCAAATTTTGACAATTGACCGCTTGACGATTCCATTTGCCGTCTTTACTTCGGCGACTCGGATCTTGTTATCGGGTCCCGCGAACACGTTGATGACTCGCCCAAGGCGCCACTCGTTGGGAGGCAAATTTTCATTTCGAATGATAACCACGTCGTTAATTTGCAGATCTCTTTTAGGATACTTCCATTTGTACCGTTTGTGAAGTTCCTTTAAATACTCTTCCTTCCATCGAGCACTTAATTGATGATGTAGGATTTGTAGTTTTCTGTCAAACCTACTAACAACCCACCCGTGAGGAAATGACCCGGAGTCAAGGGGACGATATCCGAAGCACTTTCAGTCATCGTTGACAACGGACGTGAGTTGAGCGTACACTCAATTCGAGACAGCAGGGTTGAGAATTCTTCGAAAGTAAATTTTTCACTGCCCGCAATTTTTCAAAAATGTGATTTAAAACTTTTTACTCCCGCTTCCCACAACCCACCCATGTGGGGAGAACCGGGAGGAATGAAATTCCATTTTAATTGCGAAAAGTTATGAGCTGCTGCTGTGGGACAACGGATAAGTGATTTATGAAAATCTGAGAGCAACACTTTAGAGGCACCTACGAAATTGGTTCCATGATCGGAAAACATCTGCGACGGAGTTCCACGTCGGGAAACGAAACGCGTAAATGACGCGAGAAACGCTTGCGTCGTCAGATCACTAACCAATTCTAAATGTATTGCCCGTGTTGCAAAACATACAAAAATGCATACATATCCCTTGTCCAAACGACATTTTCGACCATAATACGTCTTAATGAGGAAAGGTCCGGCAAAATCCACACCCGTATTCGTGAAAGGCCGACTCAACGTGGTTCTTTCCTGTGGTAGCGCACCCATTAATTGCGTTTGCACGTGATGCTTATACCGAGTACATACTGGGCACTGGCGAATACACTTTTTCACCAAATTTTTGACTTGCGGTATCCAATATTCGGCTCTGATCATGCGCATCATGAGTTGAATTTCGCCATGTACTGAAATTTCATGTACATATTGAATATACCGCTGAATAAAAAGGCATTGTGCAGGAAGCAATATAGGAAACTTTTCGTTATATGATAACGTCGATAAAGCTAAGCGACCGTTCGAGCGCATGATACCCTTTTTATCAATAAATGGATTCAATTTTCCCAGCCAACTTTTTGGTGCTACTTGCTTACTCGATAATACGTCGTTATATTCCCTTTCAAAATACTTCCTTTGAGTCAGCACAATGAATTTTTCCTTCGCCCCGACAATTTCGTGGTAGGATAATTCTGACTGTGGATACCGTTTCTTTCCATGAGTCGTCATGAACTGACAAAACCTCTCAACGTTTGCAAGCACTTACAGCGCTTTATGCCACTTGGAGAATTTGGCTAGGTCACTCTCAAAATCCCGAATGATTTGATTGCTGAATGACGAAAGTATCACTTGATTGGTGAAGGTTTTAACCGATTTCGATTCTATAATGGGTTCCTCAATCGTTTCGCCCTTCGAATAAGGCCATGTTGACTGAGATTCCCGCAACCACGCTGGTCCATTCCACCACAACGAATGGTCTTTTAAATCCTCCGGGGATATTCTTCTTGTGGCTATATCCGCCGGGTTTTCTTCTGATATCACATGACACCAATTAGTCACCTCTGTGTTTTTTAAGATTTCCGCTGTGCGGTTTGCCACAAAAGTTTTCCATGAACTTGGATGTTTTTGCAGCCACGCAAGAACAATAGTTGAATCTGTCCACAGATGGACCGCTGACATGTTTTCAATTCGAAGGGAAGTTGACGCTAAATGTACCATTCTTGACAGAAGCACTGCACCCTGTAACTCCAGCCTTGGCAGCGATATCGTGTTTACCGGGGCAACCTTAGATTTTGCCCATAACAAATGAGACGTTATCTTTTCTTGATGTTGTACCCGTAAATAAATACAAGCAGCGTAAGCCTTTTCGGACGCGTCTCAGAACCCATGAATCTGTGAAACCGCATCTGGAGTGTATTCTACCCAACGTGGAATACTTATGCTTGCAACTCCTGGCAAACGATTCGCAAATACTTCCCATCTTTGCTTTGTACTGGGGAGCAGTTCCCCATCCCAATCGATCTTATCTTTCCAGATTTGCTGCATCAAAATTTTTGCTACGATCACAATAGGGGCCAACCACCCTACTGGATCGTACAATTTAGCGATAACTGAAAGCACTGAGCGCTTAGTAGCGGGCTTTGCCTGTGCAACCGATTGCACCGAAAAGGAAAATGTATCCAAGGTAGCCTTCCACTGAATACCGAGCGTTTTCACAGAGCTTTTGTCATCAAACTTTAAAAAATCTTCGTTAAGAAGTGAACCTTTTGGCAGAAATTCTAGCAACTCCTTCGCATTCGCCGTCCATTTTCTTAGGTTGAAACCAGCCGATTGTAGCACCCCAATCAATTCTGCTTGAGCTTTCAATGCAGTGGAAATGTCGTGAGACCAAATGTTATCGTTACCATTTCAAAAACGTTTAAAGGCTCCTGTGGATTTTCACGAAATAAAATTTTCTGAAAGGGAGTTTGATCCGAATGAATCTTGATTTGGCGATACATCTTCTCGATGTCGCTATTGAGCACGTATTTGAAGAGTCTCCAATTCAACAGCAAGAGCGTTATATCTGTCTGCAGAGCTGGACCCGGGTAAAGAACATCATTCAAACTCTTCCCGCTTGAAGAGGCAAATGATGCATTGAATACAACGCGAACCTTTGTTGTAAGACTTTCGGGTTTGATCACAGCGTGATGAGGCATATAATACGATGATCCCTTTTCACCTAACTTGTCCGAACTTTCACTGGGCTTCATGTGCCCCAGATCAATATACTCGGATAACACTGAATCATATTGATTTTTCAACATGGGATTCCCCAAAAGCCGCCTTTGATTTGGATTTTTCACAAACTCTTCTGTGAATGGTAACCGCACTACGTAACGACCCGTGTCGTCTCGATAAGTGGTTTCTTTAAAGAGATCCTCACAATACTGCTCTGCTGCTGTCAACACTGGAGTTTCAGGAAGCTCTTCTAACTGCCAAAATTTTTGAATGTCCTCATTTAACGTTACTTCATTAAAAAACGAAAGTGTTCTTGAACACTGGGAATCTAATTGCGAATTCGAATTTTCCAAAGGGCCAAGTAGCACCCACCCAAATACTGTGTTTTGAGCCATAATCCTCTGAAACACATTGGGTTTTAGGCCTCCCTTAATTATAAAGGGATATAAATCTGCCCCGATCAATAAATCGATTTTCGAACACCTATTAAAACAGGGGTCAGCTAATTGGAAATCAAACTTTCCTTGAAAATCTCCCAAGTCTATTGATACCGAAGGCAGCTTGTCTGCAACCGTTTTGAGAACAAGTGCCTCAGCGAAAAGAGAAAACTCAGAGTCATGTCTCGATTTTAACATGAATGAGCAAATTTTAGAGGATGTTGCCGTTACTGAAGAATTAACGCCTGCAACCGTTGCTCTCACCGATCGTGTGGGCAACCTTAACCTCTTCTGAACTTCTTCAGATATGAATGATATTTCCGACCCCGGATCGATAAGTGCCCGCCACTCAAAATCAGTATGATTTTGCCGTATTCGAATTATCGCTGTAGCTAACAGCGCTGTTCGTTGCGTCTTCGCAAAGTATGCATTGGCAAAAACATTTTGATTATCGGTCGGATTTGACCATTCGACATTTGTGTTACCGTGTGATATTGCACCCATAGCCCCTTGATTGTTATTCCCGAAAGATTGTTGCGACCTACGCCCGTTGTTTCGATTCGAAGTGGACTGTAATTGTTGTTTCATGTTCCCCGGAGAACTTTGATCGAAATGTAGTAGAGAGTGATGCTTTCCCTTACAGTGAAAGCATGTACTGTCACTCTGGCAACTTGTTACCAAGTGATTGAAAGCTAAGCAGTTATAGCAATTTTTTAATTTGCGAACCGTGTTTCGCCGTTGAGCAATACTCATTTTTAAAAATTCTGGGCATGTACGCAATGAATGAGCTCCTGGACATACTTTGCACTGTGAACTTACTTTAGCATGATGTGCCCTAACCCGTGTGGTTTTGCTTGAAACTTGATTATTAGTTGCTGCGCCTTTCGAAATGTTGTTGCTTTTTTGCATGTCGGAAACATTTTCCAAAACGCGGTACCTACTTGTAAGAAAATTATTCATTTGATCCCACGATTGGATTTCTGCTGGGTTTTCTAAGGATTCTTCCCAAAGAGCTAATGTTTGAGCTGGAAGACGACTCGCGCACACATATGTTATCAACGCATCCCATTTTTCCATGTCAATCTTGTATGACCCTAACGCTAAGACAGCTTCATTGATATTGCTTTGCAATTCCTTGAGCGCGGTAGCAGATTCAACTGCGATGCATGGTTGACCCAGCAAAATTTTTAAATGGTTATTTACGAGAACCCGTTTGTTTTCGTAATGTTCCTTGAGCGCTGACCATGCAGCCTCAAAATTGTCGTCCGTTATCTCAAATTTAGAAACAATGCTTAACGCATGATCTTTCGTCCGAGCACGCAAGTGCGGTAAACATGTCTCTAAACGCCGGCCATTTTACAAAATCACCACTAAAAATTTCCGTTTGACACGGTGGGAGATGCATTACTATGCAATAGAGCCGTATATTTATCGTCTTTTTCCCCGTTTTCACTTTTATTTTTCGTTTTACCCTCTTGCGGCCCTGTGGCCTCTAGTAGATCTCCGAGAAATCCTATATAAGTGTCTGAGCACTTCCTATACTTGGCTCTCACTTCCACAAGCGACGCCTTGAGGTCATCATCCTCGGACGCGGCACACACGAATGTATTGTACGCATCTTTCACGTCTGACCATATTTCCTGGAGTTCGACTTTGTATGCCTTTAAAACCGATAGTGACATCCCTTGAATGGGTTTCTCTTTAAAATTCGCGTGGAAATCTACCAAGGCATCACATGCCAAAATCAACTTCTCCAAACTCATTTTTATCGAACCAAATTGCAGTCACTTATAACTTTAAACCGTCAACTAAACGCTTACCACCCTACCGCGTGTTATCTTAATCCCAAAAAAAACGTCTCAATTTGTACCGTTTCGATACTTAATATCTCAAAAAAACGTCTCAATTTTTACCGTTTCGATACGTAATATATCAAAAAAAAGTCTCAATTTGTACCGTTTCGATACTTAATATCACAAAAAAAAACGTCTCAATTTGTACCGTTTCGATAGATATGTATTGAAATATTGAACTTGATAACTAATATAACTAATCTACTCATTTATTTTAATTCAAATGGAAAATTTTTTTAAGTACCTGTACACTTCCAAGATTTACGATGCTGATTGCTGATTGATGATGTTGATTGATGATGTGGATGGCTTGACGCTGGCGCTGACTACTGGTGATGTGGATTGACGATGCTGATTGATGATGCTGTTTGAAGAGGATGCTGATTGACGGTGTAAATGTCTTGACGATGGCTGAATGACGATGGCCACAATATGGCGATACAACTTGACCCAAATTTTGTTCGCTTATGGCGCAACGACTAAGCGCCACGACGAAGGCAATGGCCAATCGACGAACGACGATGCTTCTCCAGCAGCGACGATGACGATGTTTTATCAAACGTGGCTTTGGTCACAATATGGCGACACAACTTGACCAAATTTTGTTGGCTTATGGCGAAAAGACTAACACCACGACGAAAGCAATGGCCAATCTACGAACGACGATGCTGCTCCAGCAGCGATGACGATGTTTTATCAAACGTGGCTTTGGTCACAATATGGCGACACAACTTGACCAAATTTTGTTGGCTTATGGATGCTGCTCCAGCAGCGATGACGATGTTTTATCAAACGTGGCTTCTTGTTTGCCACCGAGTTTTGATTCACACGATAGGGCTATTCTAATGTATATTGTGTCTATATATGTATCTAATATCTATTGTCCAACCCGACCACACCTCAATTATAATAGTAAATTAATTTTAACGCGGTTTGAAGGACCAAATGTTTCGCTGGTCTCGTTTTCCTTTTTGAGAAAAACACACTCTTTATATTTAGCTCTTTACTTTATTCTAGATATACAAGATATAAAAACTTTCCATAAATTTAACTTATACAAATTTTTGCTCTGTGGCAATGAAAATGGCGGGTGGTGGTGTCAACGTAGTAACGTGGTTGGTGGTTGGCAATAGAATGAAAAAATGAAAAGAATATGGCGGATTCTTTCTTCTTTGGAGAAAAATTGGCTGGCCTGTCAAGTGGAACGGGAGGAAACAAAACAGGGGTGCGTTCAAGCATTCGACTTTTTAAGTTGCCTGCACATGGTTTTGTTTTCTCCCGTCACCCGGCCGCCGTGCATTATGACTTCAACAGAATGAATGTCGGTAACACAACCTGCACTACTGACTTTTCTGTTCAACTTATTTGGTATTAGTGAATTCGCAAACCATTCGCACTCCATATAATCATTGTATATGGAATTTATAGTACTATCGAAAACAAAAACGATCGCTCAAAGCCATCTATTGATCCGCCGGCGCTCTAGAAATTACAGGGGAATGTTAGTACGCCGGCCGGCGGATCAATAGATGGCTTTGAGCGACCGTTTTTGTTTTCGATGGTACTATAGATTCCATATACAATGATATAATTTTTTACATTTCACATTCGCGACATTTTTGTAGCGAATCGAAATTCGTAAAGACAAAAACTTACTAGAAAACAACAAACAAAACATGAAGAGTGCAAATATGTAAGTTAAAATTTATTATATGGAATGTTCAGGTATTTATTTAACTTCTTTTTAAGAAAGCGGACCACTGATGAAAACTGAGCCTGATGTTGCAAAAAACTTAACAAAAAAGTATTCGGAGCAGCAATAATTTTGGAAAGGCTGCAAGCATCACTTAATAGCATGGGTCCACCATTTATGGAGATTTTCAAATAGAAAAAAGTGTATAGAAAGATTATGATGTGTATGCAATCTAATGAGATTTTTGATTGAATGTAGGCTCTCATCCGAAACATCCAAAATATTCTTAATTTGGTATCGTAATTCTATTCGAGTATATCTCGATGAGTTTTCTTACATCAAAATAATATGCAATTGAGTCCACTATAAATATCACTTTTGACTTAAAACTGAAACTTGCTTTATTTTAATTTCAAATTAGTTTGCGTATCAAGTTAAAATAATTTTTTCGTTTTGTCGACATAAATGACAGCAGCAAAGAGTAGAACCACAGAGGACAGCAGCAGTGAAAAGCAATAAGGTAGTCCTGGTATTGATAATACAGCTCATTCGTCGAATTCAGTAATACCAAATAAGGAGAATACAAATCTACCGCGAATCCTGTCAACTCCCCGGGAGTAAAATCCTGCGAATTCCATAATAGGCATGAATATAACAGCTTGAATTTAAGTTATTCTTTAATAGACATATTCAGTGAATAGACATAAAAACGTAGAAAATAAAAAAAAATTTAAAACGCTTAAATATGACCACAAGGATTGTTGATTAGTCAACAGTAAGACTATCTAATAACTCCACTCAAACAGATATTATTTTGCAGAGTTTTAAAACCTTTATTTAAAAGAGATATTAATTAATATTAATTTTATCATATATATAAAATTCTCGTGTCACGGTGTTCGAACTTGAACTCCTCCGAAACGGCTCGACCGATTTTTGTGATCCTTAGCATGATTGTCGGCCAGGGTGGAGAATCGGCCAACATCTATTTTTCATCCCCCTAAATGTTAAGGGTAGTTCACCCCTAAATTTTTTTTTTTTTTAGGCAAAATTTTTTGTTTTTATTTTTTTATGACACAGCATACAAAAATACATACAACCCTAAATTTTCACCCCTCTGAGATCAACCCTTATTTATTATTTGTTAATTAAAAACTTTAATTTTTTGGCAAAATTTATTTTTTATTTTTTGATGACTTACAATAAAAAATCTCATATTATTCTAAATTTTTCACCCCTCTACGATCAATCCCTATTTTTTATTTGTTAATTCCTATCCAGATATTATAATTTCAAGTTCCTTTAATTATGATTTTTTTTAAAATTCAATTTGATCTCCCGCCCTCACCGTTCGACTACTGATAAACTATCAATCGATCAGTTATCCCCGCCAGGTGTCACCACTTATCCAGCAAACATTACGTAGTAGGGATGAGGACGAAGCCGGTCTCCTGTCTTACTCACTATACATTTTTCTTTCATTATTAAGAACACAACTATTTTATTATTAAAGAATAAATTTTTAATTAATTTAAATATATATGATTACAGGAGCTGAAACAAATAAGAACGTTAGCTCGAAGGATTTTTATTCATATCGTTTGATGATTAGACGTGGCCGAGATAATATCATTTTACGATGTCGTGAGCTTTGCCAACAATTTATGGTCGACATGTATGCGAAGATAGAGAGTGAACGACTACGATACTTGCGATATAATCAACAGAAGCTGCGTGCAGAAGAATATATTCACTTGCGAGATGCTATTGCGAACAACGCTGACACTGCCGAAATTGGTAACTCTGTTATCTTACCATCATCGTACGTAGGTAGTCCACGTAACATGCAAGAATACATTCAGGATGCTATGACTTTCGTGCGTGAATATGGACGACCGTGTCTTTTCATTACTTTTACATGTAATCCAAAATGGCAGGAGATTACATCATTGCTATTGCCAGGACAAAATGCAATACATCGTCATGACATTACAGCACGTGTGTTTAAACAAAAATTAAAGTCTTTAATCAGCTTCATTACCAAATTGCATGTATTTGGCCCCACACGTTGTTGGATGTATTCAGTTGAGTGGCAAAAGCGTGGATTACCTCATGCACACATTTTAATATGGTTCGTCGACAAAATACGTGCAGAAGACATCGATAGTTTGATTTCTGCAGAGATTCCAGATCCGTCTACTGATCAATTACTGTTTGATATCGTCACTACAAACATGATTCATGGTCCATGCGGAAATCTGAATCGTTCATCACCTTGCATGGTAGATGGAAAATGTACAAAGCGTTTTCCTAAAGATTTCACTAACAATACGGTCACACATGTTGACGGATATCCAATATATCGTCGAAGAAGTACCGAAAATGGCGGACAATCTTTCATTAAAACTATCAACAACGCAGACATCGACATTGATAATCGTTGGTTGGTACCATATTCTCCTCTGCTGAGCAAAACATTTAATGCTCATATTAATGTTGAGTCATGCAGTTCGGTGAAGAGTATCCAATATATTTGCAAGTATGTGAATAAAGGAAGTGAAGTGCTGACCCGGCAAACGTTGTTTTGCCATGTAAATAAAAATAATTATCTACTATAAGCGTGCGGGGAAGTATTTATAATCGAATGCATTATAAAGAATAAAAGTATGTTTTATTTAGGTTAATAAATAAATCTTTATTAGAGTAGCGAATATATTTTAAATAACAGTCTTTGATAGCTATCTAAAATATTAAATATTTATATTTTTACTATCAATTATGGCAGTTAAAAAAAAATTTATCTCTTAGCGCAATAGAGTGTACAATATTTTTGGTTAGATCCGTCTACTGATCAATTACTGTTTGATATCGTCACTACAAACATGATTCATGGTCCATGCGGAAATCTGAATCGTTCATCACCTTGCAATATATCGTCGAAGAAGTACCGAAAATGGCGGACAATCTTTCATTAAAACTATCAACAACGCAGACATCGACATTGATAATCGTTGGTTGCATGACTCAACATTAATATGAGCATTAAATGTTTTGCTCAGCAGAGGAGAATATGGTAAGAATACATTCAGGATGCTATGACTTTCGTGCGTGAATATGGACGACCGTGTCTTTTCATTACTTTTACATGTAATCCAAAATGGCAGGAAATTACATCATTGCTATTGCCAGGACAAAATGAAATACATCGTCATGACATTACAGCACGTGTGTTTAAACAAAAATTAAAGTCTTTAATCAGCTTCATTACCAAATTGCATGTATTTGGACCCACACGTTGTTGGATGTATTCAGTTGAGTGGCAAAAGCGTGGATTACCTCATGCACACATTTTAATATGGTTCGTCCACAAAATACGTGCAGAAGACATCGATAGTTTGATTTCTGCAGAGATTGCATTTGGTTGGTTGGTACCATATTCTCCTCTGCTGAGCAAAACATTTAATGCTCATATTAATGTTGAGTCATGCAGTTCGGTGAAGAGTATCCAATATATTTGCAAGTATGTGAATAAAGGAAGTGATATGGCTGTATTTCGGATTGAAAATAATAATGTTCATTCTCCTCCGTTGAATCAAAATGATGAAATTACGAATTACCAAATTGGCCGGTATATCAGTTCCAATGAAGCTGTCTGGCGTATTTTCGGTTTCCCAATTCATGAACGGGATCCAGCAGTTATCCATTTAGCTGTCCATCTTGAAAATGGCCAGCGCGTATATTTCACGAACGATACAGCGCTTGATCGTGCTATAAATCCACCGAAAACTACGCTCACAGAATTTTTTAAACTGTGCAATCGTGCGGATGCTTTTGGTGCCTTCGCACAAACAATGCTCTATTCTGAAGTTCCGCGGTATTTTATATGGGCTCAATCGAAAAAATGGATACCCTGCAAGCAAGGGATACCAGTTGATGCGTGCCCCGGTTTATTCAAATCAAATAGTTTGGGTCGTGTATATACCGTCAATCCAAGGCAGACTGAGTGCTTTTATCTGCGACTATTGTTGGTTTATGTCACCGGACCATTGTCATTTCAAGATATACGGAAGGTAGATGGACAACAGTATCCTACGTATAAAGATGCATGCCTTGCTCTAGGCTTGCTAGAAGACGACAATCATTGGGACAGCATGCTTGCTGAAGCAGCATTAAACTGCACAGGAACACAAATTCGTCTACTATTTGCTATAGTACTGACTACATGTTTCCCGGCCCGAGCACAAATGTTGTGGGATAATCACAAAGATTCAATGACTGATGATATATTGTATCGACATCGTACAAGGTGCAACGATCTAACAATATCATTCAGTGAAGCAATGTACAATGAAGCATTGATTGCTATCGAGGATCTTTGCATTGCTATTGCGAATTTACAAATCAGTCATTTCGGTATGAGCTCACCGAATCGAAGTGCATCTGATTTACTCAACACAGATATGAATCGTGAACTACAGTACGATATTGTACAAATGGCGAGCATTGTTAGCCGCAATGTTCCACTACTTAATGATGAACAAAAAATTATCTACGACCGCATCATGCTGACAGTTTCGCCAGGACAAGGAGGATTCTTTTTTTTTAGATGCACCAGGTGGGACTGGCAAAACATTTCTTATTTCGCTACTTCTGGCCGAGATACGACCAAAAAATGGCATCGCATTGGCCGTTGCATCTTCTGGCATTGCAGCAACTTTATTAGATGGAGGCAGAACAGCTCATTCAGCATTTAAGCTGCCGTTAAACATTCAAAATAATCCAGATGCAATGTGCAACATAAAAAAACAATCGTCTATGGCCACAGTGCTGAAACAATCTAAAATTATTATCAGGGATGAATGCACTATGGCACACAAACATTCGCTTGAGGCATTGGATAGGACATTAAAGGATATAAAAAACAACGATAAACTATTTGGCGGCACTTTGTTACTCCTTTCAGGTGATTTCAGACAAACACTTCCCGTTATTCCGCGTTCAACCTACGTTGATGAAATAAACGCATGCTTAAAATCATCGCGACTATGGCGTAATGTTGAAAAAGTACAACTGACGGTGAACATGCGCGTTCAAATGCTTCAGGATCCATCCGCCGAAACTTTCTCTAAACAACTGTTAGATATTGGCGATGGGAAAGTTGCTGTACATGAAAATACTGGTTGCATACAGACGGACTTCTGCACAATCATCGACTCGCAAAATAGTCTCATCGATCACATATTTCCCGACGTACACACACAATATGCAAATCATAGTGGCTGGCAGAAAGAGCGATCTTGGCAGCTTAAAATGTGGACGTCAATGGGTT
The DNA here is from genome assembly GCA_914767635.1 of Melanostoma mellinum. Taxonomy (NCBI): domain Eukaryota; kingdom Metazoa; phylum Arthropoda; class Insecta; order Diptera; family Syrphidae; genus Melanostoma; species Melanostoma mellinum. Next base: position 88,578,383 of record OU612058.1, read on the forward strand.
AAATTTAAAGATACAACAGCTGTTGCCTGGGGACTTGGTGTCATATAAATCTATCGATGCAGTTTGCGATACCAACGAGACTGTGAATTATCCAATTGAGTTCTTAAATTCATTGGATATGTCAGGCATGCCACCGCATCATTTACAATTGAAGGTTGGATCTCCGATTATTCTACTTCGAAACTTAAACCCACCACGGCTATGTAATGGCACACGATTAGTCATTAAAAAATTAATGAAAAACGTTATTGAAGCCATCATCTTGAATGGCAAGTTTCAAGGCGAAAATGTGTTGCTGCCACGAATCCCTATGATTCATACAGATGTGCCAATTGAATTCAAACGCACTCAATTCCCAATTAGATTGGCGTTCGCTATGACAATCAATAAATAAGTCACAAGGACAAACATTGTCTGTATGTGGCTTAGATTTGGAAACACCGTGCTTCTCCCACGGACAACTATATGTGGGATGTTCTCGCGTGGGAAAACCATCCAGTTTGTTTGTGTTGGCTAAACACGGACTAACCAAAAATATTGTACACTCTATTGCGCTAAGAGATAAATTTTTTTTTAACTGCCATAATTGATAGTAAAAATATAAATATTTATTTTTGATGTTTAGATAGCTATCAAAGACTGTTATTTAAAATATATTCGTTACTCTAATAAAGATTTATTTATTAACCTAAATAAAACATACTTTTATTCTTTATAAATACTTCCCCGCACGCTTATAGTAGATAATTATTTTTATTTACATGGCAAAACAACGTTTGCCGGATCAGCTAGTAAATTTATAAGAAACCATTTGACTTACAAGTCTATTCATTCCAAGTTACAGATTTACAATAGCCGATTATAAGCTAAAAGCAAAATGGCTACTACTTTAATTTCGATTACTCGATTACACTACATGAAGATAGATCTGGTTTGGGCATAGTACCCATGTTACACTGTGTGTCATTTCTGCTAACACTCCCCCTTAGTATGTCCAAACAGGTACCGTTCATTCTCTTCTTGGGGTGGTAACATCCAGGACAGCCAGCTTCACTGCAGGCCTTAAGTAGACACCATAGCGTGTTAGTACTGTGGCACCTCGGACCTGCCCGTCTTCAGCAACCTTGGTTTGGATAACACGTCCCTTCAGCCAACAGTTTCGAGGGCTGTTGTAGTCTACAATGACCACTATGTCACCTTCTTTGATTGGTTTCACTGCTGTAAACCATTTGGAACGACGAGTGAGGATAGGTAAATATTCACTTACCCAGCGCTTCCAGAAGTGGTCCGCATACTGCTGCGACGCTTGCCAACCTTTCCTTACGACCGTTACATCATCTTCAAACACCGCCAGAGGCTTAATTCCGTTCGATGATTCCAGGAGAAAGTGATTTGGGGTGAGTGCTTCTTCATTTTCGTTATCGATGGGAAGATAAGTAAGTGGACGTGAGTTGACTATATTTTCGACTTCCAACATCATACTTTTTAGAAGTTCATCTGAGGGATTCCGCTTAGACATGATCTTATAGAGGACGTTTTTTATCGAACGCACTAGGCGCTCCCAGGAACCTCCCATGTGTGGGAAGGACGGTGGTATGAAGTTCCATTTGGTTATGGTGGAAGTAAGCGCTGTCATCAGTTTATGTTGGTCGATATTTTTGAATGTTTCGCGTATCTCTCGTTCCGCTCCCTGAAAGTTGGTGCCGTTATCGCTAAATATTTCAATAGGGGTTCCTCGACGAGCCACGAAGTTCCGAAGGGCTAAGATGCAGGAGTCGGCTGATAGGCTGTGTGCTATTTCTAGGTGGACTGCTCTTGTTGTGAGGCAAGTCAAGAGAACTCCCCATCGCTTTTCCGTCCTTCTTCCAACTGAAACATTTATCGGGCCAAAATAATCAACTCTGGTGAATGAGAAGGGTTGTGTACTGGGCACAACATGGAGAACAGCTGGCACCAAAAGTCATGACCGTCATAGCATAAGCAGCGGGTGGCTCTTCTGTACTACGGCTCCACAAAAACCTCTTTCCTTATGCGGACTTGGTGGAACATCTCCATGATGTCCCCACAGATGGCGATCCTTTCCTCTCTAAACTTGAACATTACCGAGATCAGTGACGTTAATTGATCTGGACCCTTCACAAGAAACGAGTTCAGAGACACTCCCTTGACGGTTGCTGCCGCATCCCACACAATCCTCAACTTGCCGGGTTTATTGGGGTTGAACACGGGAAATATTGGTAGATACCAAGAGCGATTGTTTCTAACACTCATTTCCTCTTCGGACAATTTATGTGCATAGCCCTTCTCAATATACTCCTCGACTTTCTTAGTGAGGGCCTCTGCTATTTCTCGTTCACGCTTCATTCGCTTGTGCAAGCTGGATAACCTTTTTTCGGCCATAGAGTAGCTATCGGGCATCTCAAACTCGTCTTCCTTCCAGAGCAGTGCAGTCTCGAAGCGGCCCTCAGTACCAACGGTGTGGGTTTTTAGTAGGTGCATCGCTCGCTGATCTTCGTTCGAGACAAGTTCTCTCCCAACATAGGATGTTCCGAAGCTATCATTGACAATAAAGTCGCTTACCAAACGCTCAAGACTATTAATGTCGCGTTCAGGTGTATGAAAGCAATTATTGTTAGCTTCAGATCTCTTGAGGTTGTTCCGTCCATCCGAAAGGTTCCCATGAGCCACCCATCCAAGCCGAGTTCTAGTTGCGACTGGTTCGTGAAGGCCTCCTTCCCTGTAGTCTAAGGGTAATCCAAGTTTTGTGTTGTTAAGTCCTATTAATAGACGTGGCGAAGCGTTCTCATAAGGCTGCATGTTTATTCCCCGAAGATGCTTAAAGCGGCTTTGAAGGTCCTTAGAATCGAGTGATTGCTTAGGCAAGCTTAGGCTTTTGACGGTAAGTACGTCTGCCAAAGGATATTTCTTCGACCCGGTTTGGATTCCTGATATGTTAAGTTGAACCACCTGGGAATTGTTTTCCATCCGACACGTATCACCCGTCCATTTGAGGCGCAGAGGCTAAGGTTTACCTACCAGGTTTAATTAGCTGGCGATGTCTTCGTCTAGAAGTGTGTCCGACGATCCATCATCTAGGAAAGCGAACGTTTGGATCTCCTCGTTGGTGCCATACAATGTCACTGGAACGATCCGGAAGAGAGACTCCTGACATTCGTTTTGTTGATGAACCTGATGATGAACATTGGCGTGAGCATTAGCGTAGTTGTGTAGAAGCTTATGGTGACTAAAGGGACAGTTGTGTATACCGCATACTAACGTTGAATCACATTTGCCTTTGGGATGCTCTTTTAAACACCGCCGGCATATATTATGTTCCCGTACAGCGGTCCATTTCAGCGTCCGACTAAGGCCTAAAAATTTTTTTGAATTTTCAACCGACCTGCAATCGGCGTTGCATATACAGCAAACTCCCGTAAATGATTCCTCAGGTTTATTAGTTGGCGTCTGGAAACGTGTATGCGCATTCACAAACCCCTTGCCTTTAGTAATCCTACCGGGCGGCTTCGCTTTAGTCGACGATAAGGACGTCAATGGAGGAACTACACAGCTAGCAGCATCAGCGAGTCTCATCAACCACTCATTGAAGTGGCACAAAGTACACTCTACCAACATATACTTATACGATGCCCAGTTAAGCCGAATGTGGTTAGGTAGTTTGTTTTCCAATTCTTGCAAAAGCGACGGATGTGGCAGATATATCGTCAGCCCCGACGCTTCTATGGTCACACAGTAGTTTTGTACTGCAAGAGAGAAATCTACAATGCTTTCAAAGTCCCCTTCGCTAGGCGGTGGTGTCGCTTGGATCTTTCGAAGCACTGCTTGGATTATAACTTGTGGTCTCCCAAATTTTGTTTGCAACGCCTTCATAATTTGGTTCACGCATTGTGGATGAATGAGGATGCTCCTTACGGCATTCAAAGCCTCTCCCTTTAAAGACTTTTGTAAACGTAGTAGATTTTCTTCTTCCGTGAAACCGCACAAGAGAGTGCTTCTAACAAAATTAGAAAAGAAAACCGGCCACTCTTCAACATCCCCGGTGAAGCTCTGAAGGTCCCTTGATATGAGTTGACGCGCGGCAATTTGGCTTTTGGTCAATTTTATTTCCCCCGCTTGAACTGATAGTTGATGATGAAGGGCAGAGGCGGACGCTTGAGGTAACTCGGCAAAATGTTGCTGAGGCAGTTGACACTGTACATTAGCTGCCGTAGCATACGGCTGGTACGATGGATGATACGGTGGCTGATATGATGGCTGATACGGTGGCTGATGTGATGGCGGAATCGAGAACTTCGGGTGTGCAAGTGTTGCCAAGGTGGGCACACTACTCGTGCACACTGCATGTGTTTGGGCGCTGGAAGCAGGAAAACATCTCGTGGTAGGGTGCGATGGTAGGCTCCGTTGTGGTTCGGCATGAGAGTGCTGGTAAGTTGTGGTGACCCCGGCCTTGCTAACTAAACTTTTGACTGGAGGTTCTGAAACCGGTTTTTCCCTTTGAGTGCCTTGCGACGTTAGCCAGTGATTAACCTTGACACTGGCAATCGAAGATTTCCAGTCGTCTTCATCCGAAGAAGATTCGGAAAGTTCACCTAACAGCTGATATTTTTTCGATAAATAATCCCTATCCCGCTTCTCATTCAACTCCTTCTCTTCCTCTAGACGTTGCAGTTCCCTGTGAATATGTTTTTCCCGCGAAGACCTGGTGCTCTTACCACAAACTGATGCATTCGAAGCACCCCTGTTAGCTGTTTCTAAAACCCCCGGGTTGTGAACCTTCGATGATGTTAAGGCAACACCCCTTGACAGTGCCGAGGAAGGCGCAGCGTGTATGTTCGATGTTGAATATATCGTACTCAAAGAAGATGGTGGAAAGTCGTCCGAGTTTTTTGATGCGATCCAATTTTCAGATTTACTAAATTGCGATCGCATGGTAACAGCATGATTTTGATTAAATTCCGTAACAGGCAAAGCAGTAGTTGACGACGATCGTATGTACGCGGTAGAAGGCTTAGCGACTGATGGAATACACGCGGTATTGACTATCGAGATGTTAGAGGTTAAGTCTGAAAATGCGCCTAAATTCGCCGTCGTAGAAGTGAGTTTGACTGCGGATGTAATTTGTTGCAAGGTGGTAAACGCGTTATGATAAGAATCTAAATTTACATTAGTAGCAATATTTGAGCAACTCTCAGGGTGTACTAATAGGGAGTTAGCAGCACGTGTCGCACCTTCTACGGAAGTTGTGGCAACACATGCAGCAGCTGCGGAATTCACTCCTGAAACACTATAATAAGGAATATTCTTACCTGTGACACAGTTAGCACAAAGCCAGTCCTGTTCCGTGACCAAACTTGTCACTCCAGCGCAGGTAAAATGGCACCATGCCTCGCAGTTGTCGCAATTAACCATGCGGTCAGCGGAGTCTGGAAGCTCACATGCGTAGCAGTTGTATTCTTCTGATTCGTCTTGCACTTCTACTTCCCGCGTAGTTTTCGCTTTCACCGCCTTTTTAGTCCTCTTAGGTTTCCGTGGCGTGGGCATATTGGCGCAAAGTTTCTCACGATCGTATAATTTGCTTCGAACTTGTTTTAAAATATGTTGACGCAATTAGTCAACAGTAAGACTATCTAATAATTCCACTCAAACAGATATTATTTTGTAGAGTTTTAAAACCTTTATTTAAAAGAGATATTAATTAATATTAATTTTACAAATTTATAAAAAAAACCATTTGACTTACAAGTCTATTCATTCCAAGTTACAGATTTACAATGGCCGATTATAAGTTAAAAGCAAAATGGCTACTACTTTTTATTTTTATTTTTTTTATTTTTCACTACTTACTTTTGGGAAGGAAGGCAGATGCTTTACGCTTCTTTATCCCACTGCTGCCACCAATGTTGTTCCGCACACAACGCAAGTAAAAGAAAACGCAAGTAACGTTTAACGTTTCGAATAAGAGCGTTTTTCATTCTTTTCGAAACTCCTTACTTATTACCTACGATCGTCACTATAGGCACCAAGTCAACCACGAAATCTGGGCCACACATACTGCAACCACCATATGTCCATATGCAAACCATATGTGCGTGCTATTTCTCACAATTGCTTGGTCGGCAATGTGACACTGCACAGTATGTTCCTCGTCGCTTTCTTTGTTAACGTAATTCGGTTCGCTTGACATGCATTGTTATTGTTGTGACATTACCAATGCATGACACATGAAATGCATGAAATCGAAACTATGTCGTACGTTAAAGAAGCGACGGGGCGATTCCTAACGCCTGGTCTCCACATGCTTTAAATCTATCGCAGCTTTTACAGCAGCCTTTGAATATCGCAAGTGGAGACTATTATAGCAGCTTTATTTTCATAGCCTGCGATAGATAGCATACTTTTATCGCAGGGTATCTATCGCAGCTATTAAAGCAGAGGGAACTGTCATCTGCATAGGTTTTTCCACCATTTTGTTACTTCGCTGTAATGTTTGGTATGAAAAGTATGCTATACAAAATGCCCACAACACAAAATTCGTCAGTTGCTCTGCTTTTTTGTGTCTGTCACATTCCTGCTTTCTGCTATGAATTTAAAGCAAGTGGAGACACAGCGTAAGAATTGGGTTTTTGGTTTACAGTTGATTAATTGGGTGTGTTGATTAATTGGGTGTGGGGCACAACAACGCTTTTCGGGATATTGAATATCTATACGGGACTATCAGAATGTAAAATAAATAGTTTTTCTTTATGATGGTATCATTATAAAATGATATACCTATATATTAGAGTGAGTGAAAAAAATATGTTGCTACTTGCTAGACACTTTTAAACAATTCTCAAAAAGTATGATAATAGGAAGATCCTCCGCCTCGCAGTTTTGTATATTTTTCTCAGTCCAATGAAAAAAAAATTCATACCTCATTATTTATCGATTGAACAGAAAAATGATTCAAGAGATTTTTTTAGGAAATTTAACGCTCTACAAAAAAGGTATCTTGTGTTTTTTTCGTAAGCCTCTCCATTTGAAAGATATTGATGATTTAATTTTGATTATTTTAATTCATTTTTGTTTATGAATTTTACAACTCGACAATAAATCACTTTTACGAAATGCGCAATGCAAATTTTTCTTGGAAATTAACTGCTCTATAAAACTGGTTTTTTTATGTTTTGGCGACGAAATTAACCGTTCAAAAGTTATTCATTATCAAACTTTCATGTGTACGGATTTTAAAAGTTTTTGATGAGATATTCGAAAAATTTCAATTTAATTTATGAATCTTATATGAATTTCATTTCTTGTCAATAATATAAGTATTATTTGAGTTTTATTTTCACAATTCAAACAGATGAAATGAAATACAAAACAGAAATTCTCTAGAGAGAAAGTATTCCCAGGATCGTGATTTCTAATGATCAAAAATAAAATGTTTAGAATAATTGAAGAAAAACTTTGATAATTTCGACACAAAACTCAAATAATACTTATTTAATATAAGTATTAGAAATGAAACTCATATAAGATTCATAAATTAAATTGAAATTTTTCGAATATCTCATCAAAAACTTTTAAAATCCGTACACATGAAAGTTTGATGATGAACAACTTTGCATTGCGCATTTTGTAAAAGTCATTTATTGTCGGGTTATAGAATTCATAAACCAAAATGAAATTTGTCTTAAAATAATCAAAATTAAATCCTTAATATCTTTCAAATGGTGAGGTTAACGGAAAAAACACAAGATACCTTTTTTGTAGAGCGTTAAATTTCCTAAAAAAATCTCTGAAACAATTTTCTGTTCAATCGATAAATGATAAGGTATGATCAAATAAAATAAAATACACGTTTTTTCGTAAAATTTTGCGTTCTTTCCAAATCTGCAATAAAAAAAGGGGGGTTTCCATTTGAAAAATCGATTTTTGGGTCGCTGGGGCTTCAAGGTTACGCCCAAGGTCAAATTCAAGGTCACCATCGGATTCCTCGTCAAAAAATACGTCGGATATAGGGTCTTTGATTTTTTTTAAAGCATATTCTGCCACAGAGTCTTTGATTTTTTTAACGCATATTCTGCCATACTTCCAGGGGTTTCCATTCTTTTGTCCATACTTACCTTGGACGTAACCTTGAAGCCCCAGCGACCCAAAAATCGATTTTTCATCGTAAGATTTTGGGCTCTTTCCAAATCTGCAATAAAAAATGGGGGTTTCCATTTGACAAATCAATTTTTGGGTCGCTGGGGCTTCAAGGTCACCATAGGATTCCTCGTCGAAAAATACGTCGGATATAGGGTCTTTGATTCTTTTTAACGCATATTCTGCCATATTTCCAGGGGTTTCCATACTTTTGTCGCACCCTGTATATGTATAATATACATATATTTTCCGAGCTAACGCGTACAAAGACACATTCCGTATTTCCCGACTTACCACGAACTGAACCAGCAGAACCGTACAAATCAAAAATCTGACTTTAAAGAGAGTGAACTAAGCGACGGCACCCAATTTATAGTCTGACTGACCGAACCTTCGAAGACGCCATTTGCAATGACATTGTTTGTGAGAGTGCCGTGAAATGTGTTGTTTTCTTATGCAATTTTAACCGGAGAATTATGCTTTCATGATTAAAAATCATTTTAGATTTTTAAAAAAATACATGTAATAAAATCATCATTCTAAAACTGAAATTGAATAAAAAAAGAAATGACGCGGAATCATATCCATGATTGTTTCATACATGTATGTGTGGGAAATTGCAGCCTTCTGGAACATATTCTTCCGGGAAATCAGCTGTTTTCGAAATGAAACTCGGCAGGATGTACTGCTTTAAACATAATTTTAACCGGAGAATTATGATTTCACGCTTTAAAATCCTTTTCGATTTTACTAAAAGTAGGTGTGATAAAATCATAGCTCTCTAGCTTAAATTTGAAAAAATAGGAAAGATGCGGAAATTCATCCATAATGGTTTCTGGTATGTATTAGTGTGAGAATTAATTTTCGACCGCAGCAACCATTGCCATTGAACTATCAGCTGTATTCGAAAACCTCTGCCTGCAGAAGCAAAAACCACCTTCAACGCCACCTAGATACTCACACCTAAAACATATTGAATTTGGTTGGTTTATTTGCTACACACCCTGCTACCTTACCGATTTTTGATCATAATAATCACCCCTATTATGGAATCCGGCGAATGCTATTTAGCGTGAGTTTCAACCATTCGCGAAAATTTTGCTATTATGAAACTCGACGAAAGGAATTGAATGTGTTTCGCTGGTCTCGTTTTCATTTTTGAGAAAAACACACTCTTTATATTTAGCTCTTTACTTTATTCTAGATATACAAGATATAAAAACTTTCCATAAATTTAACTTATACAAATTTTTGCTCTGTGGCAATGAAAATGGCGGGTGGTGGTGTCAACGTAGTAACGTGGTTGGTGGTTGGCAATAGAATGAAAAAATGAAAAGAATATGGCGGATTCTTTCTTCTTTGGAGAAAAATTGGCTGGCCTGTCAAGTGGAACGGGAGGAAACAAAACAGGGGTGCGTTCAAGCATTCGACTTTTTAAGTTGCCTGCACATGGTTTTGTTTTCTCCCGTCACCCGGCCGCCGTGCATTATGACTTCAACATTACCGCCCGCCTTGCAACCTCGCTTGCAAAAAATGTGACCGATCCACCCGTCATCCTGTCCAAGCCTCTACATTGATATGAGCTGAAGTTATAAGATTATTATTTTTATAATGAACAAGTAATGAGATCATATGAGAAAAATATTTAAAGGTACTAAATACAACAATTTTCCATTTGATTAAAATTCACTCTTATGAGCCAAATATGCTCGGTAATTTAGTACTTTTACGAAACTAAGTAAACGAATGGCAAGCGTATTATTGGATACTATTCGCGCATATTTTCCCTTTTGAAATATGCTTTAAAGAATCGGATTAAAACGAGAAAAAAATAAGTTCGATTTAATTCTGAGGTAGGAGAACGCAAATTTTGACAATTGACCGCTTGACGATTCCATTTGCCGTCTTTACTTCGGCGACTCGGATCTTGTTATCGGGTCCCGCGAACACGTTGATGACTCGCCCAAGGCGCCACTCGTTGGGAGGCAAATTTTCATTTCGAATGATAACCACGTCGTTAATTTGCAGATCTCTTTTAGGATACTTCCATTTGTACCGTTTGTGAAGTTCCTTTAAATACTCTTCCTTCCATCGAGCACTTAATTGATGATGTAGGATTTGTAGTTTTCTGGCAAACCTACTAACAACCCACCCGTGAGGAAATGACCCGGAGTCAAGGGGACGATATCCGAAGCACTTTCAGTCATCGTTGACAACGGACGTGAGTTGAGCGTACACTCAATTCGAGACAGCAGGGTTGAGAATTCTTCGAAAGTAAATTTTTCACTGCCCGCAATTTTTCAAAAATGTGATTTAAAACTTTTTACTCCCGCTTCCCACAACCCACCCATGTGGGGAGAACCGGGAGGAATGAAATTCCATTTTAATTGCGAAAAGTTATGAGCTGCTGCTGTGGGACAACGGATAAGTGATTTATGAAAATCTGAGAGCAACACTTTAGAGGCACCTACGAAATTGGTTCCATGATCGGAAAACATCTGCGACGGAGTTCCACGTCGGGAAACGAAACGCGTAAATGACGCGAGAAACGCTTGCGTCGTCAGATCACTAACCAATTCTAAATGTATTGCCCGTGTTGCAAAACATACAAAAATGCATACATATCCCTTGTCCAAACGACATTTTCGACCATAATACGTCTTAATGAGGAAAGGTCCGGCAAAATCCACACCCGTATTCGTGAAAGGCCGACTCAACGTGGTTCTTTCCTGTGGTAGCGCACCCATTAATTGCGTTTGCACGTGATGCTTATACCGAGTACATACTGGGCACTGGCGAATACACTTTTTCACCAAATTTTTGACTTGCGGTATCCAATATTCGGCTCTGATCATGCGCATCATGAGTTGAATTTCGCCATGTACTGAAATTTCATGTACATATTGAATATACCGCTGAATAAAAAGGCATTGTGCAGGAAGCAATATAGGAAACTTTTCGTTATATGATAACGTCGATAAAGCTAAGCGACCGTTTGAGCGCATGATACCCTTTTTATCAATAAATGGATTCAATTTTCCCAGCCAACTTTTTGGTGCTACTTGCTTACTCGATAATACGTCGTTATATTCCCTTTCAAAATACTTCCTTTGAGTCAGCACAATGAATTTTTCCTTCGCCCCGACAATTTCGTGGTAGGATAATTCTGACTGTGGATACCGTTTCTTTCCATGAGTCTTCATGAACTGACAAAACCTCTCAACGTTTGCAAGCACTTACAGCGCTTTATGCCACTTGGAGAATTTGGCTAGGTCACTCTCAAAATCCCGAATGATTTGATTGCTGAATGACGAAAGTATCACTTGATTGGTGAAGGTTTTAACCGATTTCGATTCTATAATGGGTTCCTCAATCGTTTCGCCCTTCGAATAAGGCCATGTTGACTGAGATTCCCGCAACCACGCTGGTCCATTCCACCACAACGAATGGTCTTTTAAATCCTCCAGGGATATTCTTCTTGTGGCTATATCCGCCGGGTTTTCTTCTGATATCACATGACACCAATTAGTCACCTCTGTGTTTTTTAAGATTTCCGCTGTGCGGTTTGCCACAAAAGTTTTCCATGAACTTGGATGTTTTTGCAGCCACGCAAGAACAATAGTTGAATCTGTCCACAGATGGACCGCTGACTTGTTTTCAATTCGAAGGGAAGTTGACGCTAAATGTACCATTCTTGACAGAAGCACTGCACCCTGTAACTCCAGCCTTGGCAGCGATATCGTGTTTACCGGGGCAACTTTAGATTTTGCCCATAACAAATGAGACGTTATCTTTTCTTGATGTTGTACCCGTAAATAAATACAAGCAGCGTAAGCCTTTTCGGACGCGTCTCAGAACCCATGAATCTGTGAAACCGCATCTGGAGTGTATTCTACCCAACGTGGAATACTTATGCTTGCAACTCCTGGCAAACGATTCGCAAATACTTCCCATCTTTGCTTTGTACTGGGGAGCAGTTCCCCATCCCAATCGATCTTATCTTTCCAGATTTGCTGCATCAAAATTTTTGCTACGATCACAATAGGGGCCAACCACCCTACTGGATCGTACAATTTAGCGATAACTGAAAGCACTGAGCGCTTAGTAGCGGGCTTTGCCTGTGCAACCGATTGCACCGAAAAGGAAAATGTATCCAAGGTAGCCTTCCACTGAATACCGAGCGTTTTCACAGAGCTTTTGTCATCAAACTTTAAAAAATCTTCGTTAAGAAGTGAACCTTTTGGCAGAAATTCTAGCAACTCCTTCGCATTCGCCGTCCATTTTCTTAGGTTGAAACCAGCCGATTGTAGCACCCCAATCAATTCTGCTTGAGCTTTCAATGCAGTGGAAATGTCGTGAGACCAAATGTTATCGTTACCATTTCAAAAACGTTTAAAGGCTCCTGTGGATTTTCACGAAATAAAATTTTCTGAAAGGGAGTTTGATCCGAATGAATCTTGATTTGGCGATACATCTTCTCGATGTCGCTATTGAGCACGTATTTGAAGAGTCTCCAATTCAACAGCAAGAGCGTTATATCTGTCTGCAGAGCTGGACCCGGGTAAAGAACATCATTCAAACTCTTCCCGCTTGAAGAGGCAAATGATGCATTGAATACAACGCGAACCTTTGTTGTAAGACTTTCGGGTTTGATCACAGCGTGATGAGGCATATAATACGATGATCCCTTTTCACCTAACTTGTCCGAACTTTCACTGGGCTTCATGTGCCCCAGATCAATATACTCGGATAACACTGAATCATATTGATTTTTCAACATGGGATTCCCCAAAAGCCGCCTTTGATTTGGATTTTTCACAAACTCTTCTGTGAATGGTAACCGCACTACGTAACGACCCGTGTCGTCTCGATAAGTGGTTTCTTTAAAGAGATCCTCACAATACTGCTCTGCTGCTGTCAACACTGGAGTTTCAGGAAGCTCTTCTAACTGCCAAAATTTTTGAATGTCCTCATTTAACGTTACTTCATTAAAAAACGAAAGTGTTCTTGAACACTGGGAATCTAATTGCGAATTCGAATTTTCCAAAGGGCCAAGTAGCACCCACCCAAATACTGTGTTTTGAGCCATAATCCTCTGAAACACATTGGGTTTTAGGCCTCCCTTAATTATAAAGGGATATAAATCTGCCCCGATCAATAAATCGATTTTCGAACACCTATTAAAACAGGGGTCAGCTAATTGGAAATCAAACTTTCCTTGAAAATCTCCCAAGTCTATTGATACCGAAGGCAGCTTGTCTGCAACCGTTTTGAGAACAAGTGCCTCAGCGAAAAGAGAAAACTCAGAGTCATGTCTCGATTTTAACATGAATGAGCAAATTTTAGAGGATGTTGCCGTTACTGAAGAATTAACGCCTGCAACCGTTGCTCTCACCGATCGTGTGGGCAACCTTAACCTCTTCTGAACTTCTTCAGATATGAATGATATTTCCGACCCCGGATCGATAAGTGCCCGCCACTCAAAATCAGTATGATTTTGCCGTATTCGAATTATCGCTGTAGCTAACAGCGCTGTTCGTTGCGTCTTCGCAAAGTATGCATTGGCAAAAACATTTTGATTATCGGTCGGATTTGACCATTCGACATTTGTGTTACCGTGTGATATTGCACCCATAGCCCCTTGATTGTTATTCCCGAAAGATTGTTGCGACCTACGCCCGTTGTTTCGATTCGAAGTGGACTGTAATTGTTGTTTCATGTTCCCCGGAGAACTTTGATCGAAATGTAGTAGAGAGTGATGCTTTCCCTTACAGTGAAAGCATGTACTGTCACTCTGGCAACTTGTTACCAAGTGATTGAAAGCTAAGCAGTTATAGCAATTTTTTAATTTGCGAACCGTGTTTCGCCGTTGAGCAATACTCATTTTTAAAAATTCTGGGCATGTACGCAATGAATGAGCTCCTGGACATACTTTGCACTGTGAACTTACTTTAGCATGATGTGCCCTAACCCGTGTGGTTTTGCTTGAAACTTGATTATTAGTTGCTGCGCCTTTCGAAATGTTGTTGCTTTTTTGCATGTCGGAAACATTTTCCAAAACGCGGTACCTACTTGTAAGAAAATTATTCATTTGATCCCACGATTGGATTTCTGCTGGGTTTTCTAAAGATTCTTCCCAAAGAGCTAATGTTTGAGCTGGAAGACGACTCGCGCACACATATGTTATCAACGCATCCCATTTTTCCATGTCAATCTTGTATGACCCTAACGCTAAGACAGCTTCATTGATATTGCTTTGCAATTCCTTGAGCGCGGTAGCAGATTCAACTGCGATGCATGGTTGACCCAGCAAAATTTTTAAATGGTTATTTACGAGAACCCGTTTGTTTTCGTAATGTTCCTTGAGCGCTGACCATGCAGCCTCAAAATTGTCGTCGTTATCTCAAATTTAGAAACAATGCTTAACGCATGATCTTTCGTCCGAGCACGCAAGTGGAAAAGTTTTTGAACGGGACTTAACTTTGCGTGTCGGATGTAAAGTGCGGTAAACATGTCTCTAAACGCCGGCCATTTTACAAAATCACCACTAAAAATTTCCGTTTGACACGGTGGGAGATGCATTACTATGCAATAGAGCCGTATATTTATCGTCTTTTTCCCCGTTTTCACTTTTATTTTTCGTTTTACCCTCTTGCGGCCCTGTGGCCTCTAGTAGATCTCCGAGAAATCCTATATAAGTGTCTGAGCACTTCCTATACTTGGCTCTCACTTCCACAAGCGACGCCTTGAGGTCATCATCCTCGGACGCGGCACACACGAATGTATTGTACGCATCTTTCACGTCTGACCATATTTCCTGGAGTTCGACTTTGTATGCCTTTAAAACCGATAGTGACATCCCTTGAATGGGTTTCTCTTTAAAATTCGCGTGGAAATCTACCAAGGCATCACATGCCAAAATCAACTTCTCCAAACTCATTTTTATCGAACCAAATTGCAGTCACTTATAACTTTAAACCGTCAACTAAACGCTTACCACCCTACCGCGTGTTATCTTAATCCCAAAAAAAAACGTCTCAATTTGTACCGTTTCGATACTTAATATCTCAAAAAAACGTCTCAATTTTTACCGTTTCGATACGTAATATATCAAAAAAAAGTCTCAATTTGTACCGTTTCGATACTTAATATCACAAAAAAAAAACGTCTCAATTTGTACCGTTTCGATAGATATGTATTGAAATATTGAACTTGATAACTAATATAACTAATCTACTCATTTATTTTAATTCAAATGGAAAATTTTTTTAAGTACCTGTACACTTCCAAGATTTACGATGCTGATTGCTGATTGATGATGTTGATTGATGATGTGGATGGCTTGACGCTGGCGCTGACTACTGGTGATGTGGATTGACGATGCTGATTGATGATGCTGTTTGAAGAGGATGCTGATTGACGGTGTAAATGTCTTGACGATGGCTGAATGACGATGGCCACAATATGGCGATACAACTTGACCCAAATTTTGTTCGCTTATGGCGCAACGACTAAGCGCCACGACGAAGGCAATGGCCAATCGACGAACGACGATGCTTCTCCAGCAGCGACGATGACGATGTTTTATCAAACGTGGCTTTGGTCACAATATGGCGACACAACTTGACCAAATTTTGTTGGCTTATGGCGAAAAGACTAACACCACGACGAAAGCAATGGCCAATCTACGAACGACGATGCTGCTCCAGCAGCGATGACGATGTTTTATCAAACGTGGCTTTGGTCACAATATGGCGACACAACTTGACCAAATTTTGTTGGCTTATGGCGAAAAGACTAACACCACGACGAAAGCAATGGCCAATCTACGAACGACGATGCTGCTCCAGCAGCGATGACGATGTTTTATCAAACGTGGCTTCTTGTTTGCCACCGAGTTTTGATTCACACGATAGGGCTATTCTAATGTATATTGTGTCTATATATGTATCTAATATCTATTGTCCAACCCGACCACACCTCAATTATAATAGTAAATTAATTTTAACGCGGTTTGAAGGACCAAATGTTTCGCTGGTCTCGTTTTCCTTTTTGAGAAAAACACACTCTTTATATTTAGCTCTTTACTTTATTCTAGATATACAAGATATAAAAACTTTCCATAAATTTAACTTATACAAATTTTTGCTCTGTGGCAATGAAAATGGCGGGTGGTGGTGTCAACGTAGTAACGTGGTTGGTGGTTGGCAATAGAATGAAAAAATGAAAAGAATATGGCGGATTCTTTCTTCTTTGGAGAAAAATTGGCTGGCCTGTCAAGTGGAACGGGAGGAAACAAAACAGGGGTGCGTTCAAGCATTCGACTTTTTAAGTTGCCTGCACATGGTTTTGTTTTCTCCCGTCACCCGGCCGCCGTGCATTATGACTTCAACAGAATGAATGTCGGTAACACAACCTGCACTACTGACTTTTCTGTTCAACTTATTTGGTATTAGTGAATTCGCAAACCATTCGCACTCCATATAATCATTGTATATGGAATTTATAGTACTATCGAAAACAAAAACGATCGCTCAAAGCCATCTATTGATCCGCCGGCGCTCTAGAAATTACAGGGGAATGTTAGTACGCCGGCCGGCGGATCAATAGATGGCTTTGAGCGACCGTTTTTGTTTTCGATGGTACTATAGATTCCATATACAATGATATAATTTTTTACATTTCACATTCGCGACATTTTTGTAGCGAATCGAAATTCGTAAAGACAAAAACTTACTAGAAAACAACAAACAAAACATGAAGAGTGCAAATATGTAAGTTAAAATTTATTATATGGAATGTTCAGGTATTTATTTAACTTCTTTTTAAGAAAGCGGACCACTGATGAAAACTGAGCCTGATGTTGCAAAAAACTTAACAAAAAAGTATTCGGAGCAGCAATAATTTTGGAAAGGCTGCAAGCATCACTTAATAGCATGGGTCCACCATTTATGGAGATTTTCAAATAGAAAAAAGTGTATAGAAAGATTATGATGTGTATGCAATCTAATGAGATTTTTGATTGAATGTAGGCTCTCATCCGAAACATCCAAAATACTCTTAATTTGGTATCGTAATTCTATTCGAGTATATCTCGATGAGTTTTCTTACATCAAAATAATATGCAATTGAGTCCACTATAAATATCACTTTTGACTTAAAACTGAAACTTGCTTTATTTTAATTTCAAATTTGTTTGCGTATCAAGTTAAAATAATTTTTTCGTTTTGTCGACATAAATGACAGCAGCAAAGAGTAGAACCACAGAGGACAGCAGCAGTGAAAAGCAATAAGGTAGTCCTGGTATTGATAATACAGCTCATTCGTCGAATTCAGTAATACCAAATAAGGAGAATACAAATCTACCGCGAATCCTGTCAACTCCCCGGGAGTAAAATCCTGCGAATTCCATAATAGGCATGAATATAACAGCTTGAATTTAAGTTATTCTTTAATAGACATATTCAGTGGGATCGTTTAGTTTCAAATTAATTCACGAATAAAGATGAGTGCCTGAAGGGTCATTCCACGGTAACACCTGAAACGAACACTTTTTGACTCATAAAATTGTTAATCCTTTTTATTATCTACAAATCTTACATCTTACAATTGATATAAAGCAACTAAAAACGTAGAAAATAAAAAAAAAATTTAAAACGCTTAAATATGACCACAAGGATTGTTGATTAGTCAACAGTAAGACTATCTAATAACTCCACTCAAACAGATATTATTTTGCAGAGTTTTAAAACCTTTATTTAAAAGAGATATTAATTAATATTAATTTTATCATATATATAAAATTCTCGTGTCACGGTGTTCGAACTTGAACTCCTCCGAAACGGCTCGACCGATTTTTGTGATCCTTAGCATGATTGTCGGCCAGGGTGGAGAATCGGCCAACATCTATTTTTCATCCCCCTAAATGTTAAGGGTAGTTCACCCCTAAATTTTTTTTTTTTTTTAGGCAAAATTTTTTGTTTTTATTTTTTTATGACACAGCATACAAAAATACATACAACCCTAAATTTTCACCCCTCTGAGATCAACCCTTATTTATTATTTGTTAATTAAAAACAAAATTTTTTTTTTATTTTTTGATGACTTACAATAAAAAATCTCATATTATTCTAAATTTTTCACCCCTCTACGATCAATCCCTATTTTTTATTTGTTAATTCCTATCCAGATATTATAATTTCAAGTTCCTTTAATTATGATTTTTTTTAAAATTCAATTTGATCTCCCGCCCTCACCGTTCGACTACTGATAAACTATCAATCGATCAGTTATCCCCGCCAGGTGTCACCACTTATCCAGCAAACATTACGTAGTAGGGATGAGGACGAAGCCGGTCTCCTGTCTTACTCACTATACATTTTTCTTTCATTATTAAGAACACAACTATTTTATTATTAAAGAATAAATTTTCAATTAATTTAAATATATATGATTACAGGAGCTGAAACAAATAAGAACGTTAGCTCGAAGGATTTTTATTCATATCGTTTGATGATTAGACGTGGCCGAGATAATATCATTTTACGATGTCGTGAGCTTCGCCAACAATTTATGGTCGACATGTATGCGAAGATAGAGAGTGAACGACTACGATACTTGCGATATAATCAACAGAAGCTGCGTGCAGAAGAATATATTCACTTGCGAGATGCTATTGCGAACAACGCTGACACTGCCGAAATTGGTAACTCTGTTATCTTACCATCATCGTACGTAGGTAGTCCACGTAACATGCAAGAATACATTCAGGATGCTATGACTTTCGTGCGTGAATATGGACGACCGTGTCTTTTCATTACTTTTACATGTAATCCAAAATGGCAGGAAATTACATCATTGCTATTGCCAGGACAAAATGCAATACATCGTCATGACATTACAGCACGTGTGTTTAAACAAAAATTAAAGTCTTTAATCAGCTTCATTACCAAATTGCATGTATTTGGCCCCACACGTTGTTGGATGTATTCAGTTGAGTGGCAAAAGCGTGGATTACCTCATGCACACATTTTAATATGGTTCGTCGACAAAATACGTGCAGAAGACATCGATAGTTTGATTTCTGCAGAGATTCCAGATCCGTCTACTGATCAATTACTGTTTGATATCGTCACTACAAACATGATCATGCGGAAATCTGAATGGTCCATGCGGAAATCTGAATCGTTCATCACCTTGCATGGTAGATGGAAAATGTACAAAGCGTTTTCCTAAAGATTTCACTAACAATACGGTCACACATGTTGACGGATATCCAATATATCGTCGAAGAAGTACCGAAAATGGCGGACAATCTTTCATTAAAACTATCAACAACGCAGACATCGACATTGATAATCGTTGGTTGGTACCATATTCTCCTCTGCTGAGCAAAACATTTAATGCTCATATTAATGTTGAGTCATGCAGTTCGGTGAAGAGTATCCAATATATTTGCAAGTATGTGAATAAAGGAAGTGAAGTGCTGACCCGGCAAACGTTGTTTTGCCATGTAAATAAAAATAATTATCTACTATAAGCGTGCGGGGAAGTATTTATAATCGAATGCATTATAAAGAATAAAAGTATGTTTTATTTAGGTTAATAAATAAATCTTTATTAGAGTAACGAATATATTTTAAATAACAGTCTTTGATAGCTATCTAAAATATTAAATATTTATATTTTTACTATCAATTATGGCAGTTAAAAAAAAATTTATCTCTTAGCGCAATAGAGTGTACAATATTTTTGGTTAGATCCGTCTACTGATCAATTACTGTTTGATATCGTCACTACAAACATGATTCATGGTCCATGCGGAAATCTGAATCGTTCATCACCTTGCAATATATCGTCGAAGAAGTACCGAAAATGGCGGACAATCTTTCATTAAAACTATCAACAACGCAGACATCGACATTGATAATCGTTGGTTGCATGACTCAACATTAATATGAGCATTAAATGTTTTGCTCAGCAGAGGAGAATATGGTAAGAATACATTCAGGATGCTATGACTTTCGTGCGTGAATATGGACGACCGTGTCTTTTCATTACTTTTACATGTAGTCCAAAATGGCAGGAAATTACATCATTGCTATTGCCAGGACAAAATGAAATACATCGTCATGACATTACAGCACGTGTGTTTAAACAAAAATTAAAGTCTTTAATCAGCTTCATTACCAAATTGCATGTATTTGGACCCACACGTTGTTGGATGTATTCAGTTGAGTGGCAAAAGCGTGGATTACCTCATGCACACATTTTAATATGGTTCGTCGACAAAATACGTGCAGAAGACATCGATAGTTTGATTTCTGCAGAGATTGCAGATCCGTCTACTGATCAATTACTGTTTGATATCGTCACTACAAACATGATTCATGGTCCATGCGGAAATCTGAATCGTTCATCACCTTGCATGGTAGATGGAAAATGTACAAAGCGTTTTCCTAAAGATTTCACTAACGATACGGTCACACATGTTGACGGATATCCAATATATCGTCGAAGAAGTACCGAAAATGGCGGACAATCTTTCATTAAAACTATCAACAACGCAGACATCGACATTGATAATCGTTGGTTGGTACCATATTCTCCTCTGCTGAGCAAAACATTTAATGCTCATATTAATGTTGAGTCATGCAGTTCGGTGAAGAGTATCCAATATATTTGCAAGTATGTGAATAAAGGAAGTGATATGGCTGTATTTCGGATTGAAAATAATAATGTTCATTCTCCTCCGTTGAATCAAAATGATGAAATTACGAATTACCAAATTGGCCGGTATATCAGTTCCAATGAAGCTGTCTGGCGTATTCTCGGTTTCCCAATTCATGAACGGGATCCAGCAGTTATCCATTTAGCTGTCCATCTTGAAAATGGCCAGCGCGTATATTTCACGAACGATACAGCGCTTGATCGTGCTATAAATCCACCGAAAACTACGCTCACAGAATTTTTTAAACTGTGCAATCGTGCGGATGCTTTTGGTGCCTTCGCACAAACAATGCTCTATTCTGAAGTTCCGCGGTATTTTATATGGGCTCAATCGAAAAAATGGATACCCTGCAAGCAAGGGATACCAGTTGATGCGTGCCCCGGTTTATTCAAATCAAATAGTTTGGGTCGTGTATATACCGTCAATCCAAGGCAGACTGAGTGCTTTTATCTGCGACTATTGTTGGTTTATGTCACCGGACCATTGTCATTTCAAGATATACGGAAGGTAGATGGACAACAGTATCCTACGTATAAAGATGCATGCCTTGCTCTAGGCTTGCTAGAAGACGACAATCATTGGGACAGCATGCTTGCTGAAGCAGTATTAAACTGCACAGGAACACAAATTCGTCTACTATTTGCTATAGTACTGACTACATGTTTCCCGGCCCGAGCACAAATGTTGTGGGATAATCACAAAGATTCAATGACTGATGATATATTGTATCGACATCGTACAAGGTGCAACGATCTAACAATATCATTCAGTGAAGCAATGTACAATGAAGCATTGATTGCTATCGAGGATCTTTGCATTGCTATTGCGAATTTACAAATCAGTCATTTCGGTATGAGCTCACCGAATCGAAGTGCATCTGATTTACTCAACACAGATATGAATCGTGAACTACAGTACGATATTGTACAAATGGCGAGCATTGTTAGCCGCAATGTTCCACTACTTAATGATGAACAAAAAATTATCTACGACCGCATCATGCTGACAGTTTCGCCAGGACAAGGAGGATTCTTTTTTTTAGATGCACCAGGTGGGACTGGCAAAACATTTCTTATTTCGCTACTTCTGGCCGAGATACGACCAAAAAATGGCATCGCATTGGCCGTTGCATCTTCTGGCATTGCAGCAACTTTATTAGATGGAGGCAGAACAGCTCATTCAGCATTTAAGCTGCCGTTAAACATTCAAAATAATCCAGATGCAATGTGCAACATAAAAAAACAATCGTCTATGGCCACAGTGCTGAAACAATCTAAAATTATTATCTGGGATGAATGCACTATGGCACACAAACATTCGCTTGAGGCATTGGATAGGACATTAAAGGATATAAAAAACAACGATAAACTATTTGGCGGCACTTTGTTACTCCTTTCAGGTGATTTCAGACAAACACTTCCCGTTATTCCGCGTTCAACCTACGTTGATGAAATAAACGCATGCTTAAAATCATCGCGACTATGGCGTAATGTTGAAAAAGTACAACTGACGGTGAACATGCGCGTTCAAATGCTTCAGGATCCATCCGCCGAAACTTTCTCTAAACAACTGTTAGATATTGGCGATGGGAAAGTTGCTGTACATGAAAATACTGGACTGGACAGACGGACTTCTGCACAATCATCGACTCGCAAAATAGTCTCATCGATCACATATTTCCCGACGTACACACACAATATGCAAATCATAGTGGCTGGCAGAAAGAGCGATCTTGGCAGCTAAAAATGTGGACGTCAATGGGTTAAATTTAAAGATACAACAGCTGTTGCCTGGGGACTTGGTGTCATATAAATCTATCGATGCAGTTTGCGATACCAACGAGACTGTGAATTATCCAATTGAGTTCTTAAATTCATTGGATATGTCAGGCATGCCACCGCATCATTTACAATTGAAGGTTGGATCTCCGATTATTCTACTTCGAAACTTAAACCCACCACGGCTATGTAATGGCACACGATTAGTCATTAAAAAATTAATGAAAAACGTTATTGAAGCCATCATCTTGAATGGCAAGTTTCAAGGCGAAAATGTGTTGCTGCCACGAATCCCTATGATTCATACAGATGTGCCAATTGAATTCAAACGCACTCAATTCCCAATTAGATTGGCGTTCGCTATGACAATCAATAAATAAGTCACAAGGACAAACATTGTCTGTATGTGGCTTAGATTTGGAAACACCGTGCTTCTCCCACGGACAACTATATGTGGGATGTTCTCGCGTGGGAAAACCATCCAGTTTGTTTGTGTTGGCTAAACACGGACTAACCAAAAATATTGTACACTCTATTGCGCTAAGAGATTAATTTTTTTTTTAACTGCCATAATTGATAGTAAAAATATAAATATTTATTTTTGATGTTTAGATAGCTATCAAAGACTGTTATTTAAAATATATTCGTTACTCTAATAAAGATTTATTTATTAACCTAAATAAAACATACTTTTATTCTTTATAAATACTTCCCCGCACGCTTATAGTAGATAATTATTTTTATTTACATGGCAAAACAACGTTTGCCGGATCAGCTAGTAAATTTATAAGAAACCATTTGACTTACAAGTCTATTCATTCCAAGTTACAGATTTACAATAGCCGATTATAAGCTAAAAGCAAAATGGCTACTACTTTAATTTCGATTACTCGATTACACTACATGAAGATAGATCTGGTTTGGGCATAGTACCCATATTACACTGTGTGTCATTTCTGCTAACACTCCCCCTTAGTATGTCCAAACAGGTACCGTTCATTCTCTTCTTGGGGTGGTAACATCCAGGACAGCCAGCTTCACTGCAGGCCTTAAGTAGACACCATAGCGTGTTAGTACTGTGGCACCTCGGACCTGCCCGTCTTCAGCAACCTTGGTTTGGATAACACGTCCCTTCAGCCAACAGTTTCGAGGGCTGTTGTAGTCTACAATGACCACTATGTCACCTTCTTTGATTGGTTTCACTGCTGTAAACCATTTGGAACGACGAGTGAGGATAGGTAAATATTCACTTACCCAGCGCTTCCAGAAGTGGTCCGCATACTGCTGCGACGCTTGCCAACCTTTCCTTACGACCGTTACATCATCTTCAAACACCGCCAGAGGCTTAATTCCGTTCGATGATTCCAGGAGAAAGTGATTTGGGGTGAGTGCTTCTTCATTTTCGTTATCGATGGGAAGATAAGTAAGTGGACGTGAGTTGACTATATTTTCGACTTCCAACATCATACTTTTTAGAAGTTCATCTGAGGGATTCCGCTTAGACATGATCTTATAGAGGACGTTTTTTATCGAACGCACTAGGCGCTCCCAGGAACCTCCCATGTGTGGGAAGGACGGTGGTATGAAGTTCCATTTGGTTATGGTGGAAGTAAGCGCTGTCATCAGTTTATGTTGGTCGATATTTTTGAATGTTTCGCGTATCTCTCGTTCCGCTCCCTGAAAGTTGGTGCCGTTATCGCTAAATATTTCAATAGGGGTTCCTCGACGAGCCACGAAGTTCCGAAGGGCTAAGATGCAGGAGTCGGCTGATAGGCTGTGTGCTATTTCTAGGTGGACTGCTCTTGTTGTGAGGCAAGTCAAGAGAACTCCCCATCGCTTTTCCGTCCTTCTTCCAACTGAAACATTTATCGGGCCAAAATAATCAACTCTGGTGAATGAGAAGGGTTGTGTACTGGGCACAACATGGAGAACAGCTGGCACCAAAAGTCATGACCGTCATAGCATAAGCAGCGGGTGGCTCTTCTGTACTACGGCTCCACAAAAACCTCTTTCCTTATGCGGACTTGGTGGAACATCTCCATGATGTCCCCACAGATGGCGATCCTTTCCTCTCTAAACTTGAACATTACCGAGATCAGTGACGTTAATTGATCTGGACCCTTCACAAGAAACGAGTTCAGAGACACTCCCTTGACGGTTGCTGCCGCATCCCACACAATCCTCAACTTGCCGGGTTTATTGGGGTTGAACACGGGAAATATTGGTAGATACCAAGAGCGATTGTTTCTAACACTCATTTCCTCTTCGGACAATTTATGTGCATAGCCCTTCTCAATATACTCCTCGACTTTCTTAGTGAGGGCCTCTGCTATTTCTCGTTCACGCTTCATTCGCTTGTGCAAGCTGGATAACCTTTTTTCGGCCATAGAGTAGCTATCGGGCATCTCAAACTCGTCTTCCTTCCAGAGCAGTGCAGTCTCGAAGCGGCCCTCAGTACCAACGGTGTGGGTTTTTAGTAGGTGCATCGATCGCTGATCTTCGTTCGAGACAAGTTCTCTCCCAACATAGGATGTTCCGAAGCTATCATTGACAATAAAGTCGCTTACCAAACGCTCAAGACTATTAATGTCGCGTTCAGGTGTATGAAAGCAATTATTGTTAGCTTCAGATCTCTTGAGGTTGTTCCGTCCATCCGAAAGGTTCCCATGAGCCACCCATCCAAGCCGAGTTCTAGTTGCGACTGGTTCGTGAAGGCCTCCTTCCCTGTAGTCTAAGGGTAATCCAAGTTTTGTGTTGTTAAGTCCTATTAATAGACGTGGCGAAGCGTTCTCATAAGGCTGCATGTTTATTCCCCGAAGATGCTTAAAGCGGCTTTGAAGGTCCTTAGAATCGAGTGATTGCTTAGGCAAGCTTAGGCTTTTGACGGTAAGTACGTCTGCCAACGGATATTTCTTCGACCCGGTTTGGATTCCTGATATGTTAAGTTGAACCACCTGGGAATTGTTTTCCATCCGACACGTATCACCCGTCCATTTGAGGCGCAGAGGCTAAGGTTTACCTACCAGGTTTAATTAGCTGGCGATGTCTTCGTCTAGAAGTGTGTCCGACGATCGATCATCTAGGAAAGCGAACGTTTGGATCTCCTCGTTGGTGCCATACAATGTCACTGGAACGATCCGGAAGAGAGACTCCTGACATTCGTTTTGTTGATGAACCTGATGATGAACATTGGCGTGAGCATTAGCGTAGTTGTGTAGAAGCTTATGGTGACTAAAGGGACAGTTGTGTATACCGCATACTAACGTTGAATCACATTTGCCTTTGGGATGCTTCTTTTAAACACCGCCGGCATATATTATGTTCCCGTACAGCGGTCCATTTCAGCGTCCGACTAAGGCCTAAAATTTTTTTTGAATTTTCAACCGACCTGCAATCGGCGTTGCATATACAGCAAACTCCCGTAAATGATTCCTCAGGTTTATTAGTTGGCGTCTGGAAACGTGTATGCGCATTCACAAACCCCTTGCCTTTAGTAATCCTACCGGGCGGCTTCGCTTTAGTCGACGATAAGGACGTCAATGGAGGAACTACACAGCTAGCAGCATCAGCGAGTCTCATCAACCACTCATTGAAGTGGCACAAAGTACACTCTACCAACATATACTTATACGATGCCCAGTTAAGCCGAATGTGGTTAGGTAGTTTGTTTTCCAATTCTTGCAAAAGCGACGGATGTGGCAGATATATCGTCAGCCCCGACGCTTCTATGGTCACACAGTAGTTTTGTACTGCAAGAGAGAAATCTACAATGCTTTCAAAGTCCCCTTCGCTAGGCGGTGGTGTCGCTTGGATCTTTCGAAGCACTGCTTGGATTATAACTTGTGGTCTCCCAAATTTTGTTTGCAACGCCTTCATAATTTGGTTCACGCATTGTGGATGAATGAGGATGCTCCTTACGGCATTCAAAGCCTCTCCCTTTAAAGACTTTTGTAAACGTAGTAGATTTTCTTCTTCCGTGAAACCGCACAAGAGAGTGCTTCTAACAAAATTAGAAAAGAAAACCGGCTACTCTTCAACATCTCCGGTGAAGCTCTGAAGGTCCCTTGATATGAGTTGACGCGCGGCAATTTGGCTTTTGGTCAATTTTATTTCCCCCGCTTGAACTGATAGTTGATGATGAAGGGCAGAGGCGGACGCTTGAGGTAACTCGGCAAAATGTTGCTGAGGCAGTTGACACTGTACATTAGCTGCCGTAGCATACGGCTGGTACGATGGATGATACGGTGGCTGATATGATGGCTGATACGGTGACTGATGTGATGGATGATACGGTGGCTGATATGATGGCTGATACGGTGGCTGATGTGATGGCGGAATCGAGAACTTCGGGTGTGCAAGTGTTGCCAAGGTGGGCACACTACTCGTGCACACTGCATGTGTTTGGGCGCTGGAAGCAGGAAAACATCTCGTGGTAGGGTGCGATGGTAGGCTCCGTTGTGGTTCGGCATGAGAGTGCTGGTAAGTTGTGGTGACCCCGGCCTTGCTAACTAAACTTTTGACTGGAGGTTCTGAAACCGGTTTTTCCCTTTGAGTGCCTTGCGACGTTAGCCAGTGATTAACCTTGACACTGGCAATCGAAGATTTCCAGTCGTCTTCATCCGAAGAAGATTCGGAAAGTTCACCTAACAGCTGATATTTTTTCGATAAATAATCCCTATCCCGCTTCTCATTCAACTCCTTCTCTTCCTCTAGACGTTGCAGTTCCCTGTGAATATGTTTTTCCCGCGAAGACCTGGTGCTCTTACCACAAACTGATGCATTCGAAGCACCCCTGTTAGCTGTTTCTAAAACCCCCGGGTTGTGAACCTTCGTTGATGTTAAGGCAACACCCCTTGACAGTGCCGAGGAAGGCGCAGCGTGTATGTTCGATGTTGAATATATCGTACTCAAAGAAGATGGTGGAAAGTCGTCCGAGTTTTTTGATGCGATCCAATTTTCAGATTTACTAAATTGCGATCGCATGGTAACAGCATGATTTTGATTAAATTCCGTAACAGGCAAAGCAGTAGTTGACGACGATTGTATGTACGCGGTAGAAGGCTTAGCGACTGATGGAATACACGCGGTATTGACTATCGAGATGTTAGAGGTTAAGTCTGAAAATGCGCCTAAATTCGCCGTCGTAGAAGTGAGTTTGACTGCGGATGTAATTTGTTGCAAGGTGGTAAACGCGTTATGATAAGAATCTAAATTTACATTAGTAGCAATATTTGAGCAACTCTCAGGGTGTACTAATAGGGAGTTAGCAGCACGTGTCGCACCTTCTACGGAAGTTGTGGCAACACATGCAGCAGCTGCGGAATTCACTCCTGAAACACTATAATAAGGAATATTCTTACCTGTGACACAGTTAGCACAAAGCCAGTCCTGTTCCGTGACCAAACTTGTCACTCCAGCGCAGGTAAAATGGCACCATGCCTCGCAGTTGTCGCAATTAACCATGCGGTCAGCGGAGTCTGGAAGCTCACATGCGTAGCAGTTGTATTCTTCTGATTCGTCTTGCACTTCTACTTCCCGCGTAGTTTTCGCTTTCACCGCCTTTTTAGTCCTCTTAGGTTTCCGTGGCGTGGGCATATTGGCGCAAAGTTTCTCACGATCGTATAATTTGCTTCGAACTTGTTTTAAAATATGTTGACGCAATTAGTCAACAGTAAGACTATCTAATAATTCCACTCAAACAGATATTATTTTGTAGAGTTTTAAAACCTTTATTTAAAAGAGATATTAATTAATATTAATTTTACAAATTTATAAAAAAAACCATTTGACTTACAAGTCTATTCATTCCAAGTTACAGATTTACAATGGCCGATTATAAGTTAAAAGCAAAATGGCTACTACTTTAATTTCGATTGCTCGATTACACTACATGAAGATTTCCGTTGCCGTTCCTGTAGGAAAATGTTGATGAAATATAGTTTAGATTGCTCAGGGACAATGAAGCATTCTAATAGTGAAAGAGTTTTTGAAATCGGTTCAGTACTTTCCAGTTGTCACAGAAGGATAATGTAACATCCTAGAGTTGAAATTTTTTTGAAATCGGTCAAGCAACTTTAAGAATAACAAACAGCAATTCATTTTTATATATATTTATATATATATATATTTATATATAAGGATTAAAATTAAGATCACATGAAATTTTTTTTTTAACTTTTTTTATATGCTATTTGAAACACATTTCATATTTCACTTCCGGGAATAAAATTCAATTATTTTGTTTTCTGGAAAAAAGTACCTTTCGTTTTTCTTTAATTTCTCTGAAGCCAAGAAAAATTTTTTCATTTGGTTTTTTGCTTTTGAGTAAAAATTAATAAAAACATCGAATATGGAAAGAAAAAATGGCCCTTAATGGGGCAAAATTATGTAAAAAAAAAAAAAAATAATTAAGAAAAAAATATTCTCTTTTTTCAAAATTTTGACTTTGAAGCTTGATTTCTCAAAAACTTTTCATTAAGTGAACTCAAACAAAATTTTTTATCAAAGAACAAAGCAATAGCTTTTAATAACAATAAAGTATGAGAACGAAAGTGGCTTAGTTGATTTTTAATGATTTAAAAAAAAAAAAACTGAGTAAATTTCATATAAAATTGCCCCTCGGAGGGATATAGACCCCCCTCTCGTAAATTTTTTTTTTAGTCTTGACTAAACCTATCCATCCTGAGCCTAAGGGAAAACCGTATTTAAAAGAGCCTACATAAATAAAAGAAAATTCTAAATGTTAATAATTAATTTTATAAATATTTAAAAAACTGAGAGCGGTGAAACTTTTATTTTTTACTTTTTTCTATACACTATTCAAAACATATTTCCGAAAATTTCATGAAAATCCATGGACTGGCCCTGGATTCCTAGGTTTTGCCTTTTGATGTCTAACGGCCCTCCACTATAAATTATGTCAGACCTGGAAGAGGATGTTGTCGAATGTCTATCAGCAGACAATATTATGGACACTGAGCATACCACATCATACCCTATAGAGTTTCCCAATTACTAAGGAGCATCAGGAGTTGCTGCAAGTTTGTGTTCCAGTGCCAATTACGAGAAATCTACAATTATACACATTTACAAATACCTACACATCTAGAATGCGGCACTATAAAAGTGTAAATAATCACTGAAATGGCATAGAGAAAACGTTTTGATTCCCCGTAGGTATTCCTTAAATTCGCATTCATTTGTCATTTTAGTTTGAAAGAGTGCAGTTTTCTCTGAAACCAGTATTAGATATTATGTAGTATAAAAAACAAAATAATACTCAAACGCATAAGGTTCCAGGTGCTCGTTAAAAAAAAAAAAAAACAATTGCGACTCTATGTGGCACGGTCACGTGTATCAATCCCGAAAAACCTTTTTATTTCGCAAAAGATGGAAAAAGTAAGAACGGCGTGTGCAAAAATGTACTTAAATAAAATAATATAACAATAAGTTACATTAATGCATGAATGTGTTTTATTTGCAAAATAATTAGGCTAAGAAATTAAAAATGCTGCCGAAAGTCACTATTTCACGCAGACAAAGTCGCGGGTACAGCTAGTATTTATATAAATTCTTTAAAAAAGTAGGTATATAATTATCCCAGCAAAAAAAAATTTTCTCAACAAAAAAAAGCAAAAAACCAGTAAAGATGGCAACCGAAACCCGCTAACATTATGTTTGAAAAGTTTAACATATTAACTTAAATTCATGTGCCCCGTCATTGATGCGGTGTGAGTAGTAGAAGCTTAGTTTATTAATTTATTTGAAATCATCCGCAAGTGTACTTACTACAACTTTTCAGCATTGTGAATACGTTTTGACGTGGAATATTTTTTTTTATATCCGATACAGCTTTTGCGAACTCAGCTAACCATATTATTTTTTCTGCTGTTGTTGACGCGCTCACAGTTATTACATTCATTCCACCCAAAATCGAAAAAGTGTTGTGTTCAGCATTTTCAATTAGTAAAGAGGAAACTGGAACATAGCCAAGAATATGAAAACTTTGTACAATTGGGATCTTTTTTCCATAAATAAGAATGTCAGAAAAGAGAAGGAATATTCTGTGCTGGAGACCTTTTTTTGAATGTTTTAAAAGGCACCCATGTCGTATGAATTTTCTGTTTTGCTGAACGAGGAAATCAAAACCCTTAATGTTTCGTTGCAACTCACACAATCGTACAAAGTTCTCCGCGTCGGGTATTAGTTCTCGAACTCGTTTCGCCCTTAGGTTTAATGTCTGCAGTAAAGCAAAACAATCCGTATTAATATGTAGATTATTATCTGAGGAAATAGCGCATATACCTAAAATACAAAATTGTTTAAAAATGTGAGTAGCATAGCTTTACCGACATACAAGTCAGTAAACGTTCATAGTAGAGAATCCTATATAGTGGTTTTAACAGAAGTTCAGTGATTGGTATGTAGCAAAATTTTTGTTCTTCCAAACAATCATAAGCCTGTTGAAATTGATTGTCAGTTTTAACCATTTCGTTTAATATACTCAGAATTTTCATATGTGTTTCAATGTACTCTTCGCAATCGATGAAAGCAGCTTTGTTTTTTTGCAAAATGTCGTCTATTTGACTAAATTCATCCGAACTATTTTGCTCCCATTGAAATAAACGGTATTCCACATCTCGTAACAGTTCACTTTGATGTTTTTTCATAGATTCTAGCATGTTAACAAAGGAGTTCAAGCTAACTTTTTCATCGAGAACAAGTTCTCGTCGAAATTTAGTACATAAAATATCTAGATTTCTTTTATAGGTCCTTTCTGTCATTAAGAGCTCCTTCATCAGAAAATATAGTTTTTTTGATGTTCGAACCTAAAAAAAAAAAAGAAAATAATGGTCTTCGGAACTATGAAAACGATGAATATATTACACTTATTCCTTTTCCTTCAAATGACAAGTGCAACGAATGTTGCGGTGCAGCACTACATGTTTCAGCTTGTACAATATCGTATGAGCCTGATTCAAAATCTTTTCTTGAGCCCTCAAGGTTGTGAAGTTTTTCTTTTTCTAAGCGATGATTGGAGGAGATATTGCAACTAATTCCACATAGCACATCTGTAAAAAAGTAATAAAATGACAGAAGCTTGAGGATAAAAGAATCACATATTTTTCTTTGTTCGGGTTGGGGTCGATATCGTGAATCCCAAAATCCTGAATCCCAAAATCCAGAATCCCAAAATCCTGAATCCCAAAATCCCGACTCCCAAAATACTGAGTCCCAAAATCCCGAATCCCAAAATCCCGAAAAGTACTATAATTTACACTACTTTATGTTTTCCATATGATTTTATTATATCAAACGATGAGAATCAACAAGAACTAGGTTTTAGTACCTTTTTCATAAAATAAGACCGCACTGGTGGCGATTTTCTAGTACTATTTAGCATAGTCCCTCAAAACGATGAGAAGCAACAGATAGCGTACAAATTTTTTTCATGCATTGGAAGGGGTGTGGCTTATAATAATGCATTTTTATGCGGTACCTGTTGATTCTCATGACTTCGAGTGGCATTTAATACATGAGAGCATTTTGTACGTAGAAAAATAAAATGCATTTTTTAAGAAAATGTAGGAAGTGACTTGCGTCACTTTGAAATTCTATTGTAAGCGTTTTACACACTCAAATCGCATGGGAATGGTTGGAAATGATAGATAAAATCTCCAAGAATTTAATTTTGGGGAAAAAAAAATAATATAAAAAAAAAAAATGCAAAATTTGTATGGACTTTTCTGAGCTGAAAAAACTTTTTTGTTTTTTGACTTTTTTCGGCCGGAAAGCGTTTCAACGCTTTGAAATGGCAATCGAGCAGTGTACACCGAAATTCAAAAAAAAAATTTTTTTTCGAGTTTTTCAAAATATTAGCTCCAAATTCGCGCGAATTTGGAGCTATTATTTTCAAAAACTCGAAAAACTTTCTCTAAGAGAGATTTGACAGAAGGCTTTCCGAGTTTTTGAAAAAAATAGCTCCAAACTCGCGCGAATTTGAAGCTATTATTTCCAAAAACTCGAAAAACCTTCTCTTAAAGAGATTTGACCGAAGGCTTTTCGAGTTTTTGAAAATAATAGCCGTATGCAACAGCTTTCCGCATGGCCCGCTTCGCGGGGCTCATTATTTTAACCCTTTTTTCCGCAGGGTTAAGCTCAAGCTGCTCATGCCAAATATGAAAATAGCAATTAATTTCCGTATGCAACAGCTTTTCGCATGGCCCGTTTCGCGGGGCTCATTATTTTTACCCTTTTTCCGCAGGGTTAAGCTGCTCATGCTAAATATGAAAAAAAAACAATTAATTTCCGTATGCAACAGCTTTCCGCATGGCCCGCTTCGCGGGGCTCATTATTTTAACCCTTTTTTCCACAGGGTTAAGCTGCTCACGCTAAATATGAAAATAGTAATTAATTTCCATATGCAACAGCTTTCCGCATGGCCCGCTTCGCGGGGCTCATTATTTTAACCCCTTTTTCCGCAGGGTTAGGCTGCTCATGCTAAATATGAAAACAGCAATTAATTTCCGCATGGCCCGCTTCGCGGGGCTCATTATTTTAACCCTTTTTTCCGCAGGGTGAAGCTGCTCATGCTAAATATGAAAAAAACAACAGCTTACCGCATGGCTTCGCTCAAAAAACCTTTCTTTTGGAGAGATTGACAGAATTCCTTTCGAGTTTTTGAAAACAATAGCTCCAAATTCGCGCAAATTTGAAGCTTTTATTTTCAAAAACTCGAAAGACCTTCTCTTAAAGAGATTTGACAGAAAACCTTTCGATTTTTTGAAAATAATAGCCCCAAACTCGCGCAAAACTAGAGCTAAAATTTTTTTTTTTGAATTTCGCTACACGCTGCTCGATTGTCATTTCAAAGCGTTTAAACGCTTTCCGGCCGAAAAAAGTCAAAAAACAAAAAAGTTTTTTCAGCTCAGAAAAGTCCATACAAATTTTGCATTTTTTTTTATATTATTTTTTTCCCCCAAAATCTAATTCTTGAAGATATTATCTATCATTTCCAACCATTCCCATGCGATTTGAGCGTGTAGAACGCTTACAATAGAATTTCAAAGTGACGCAAGTCACTTCCTGCATTTTCTTAAAAAATGCACCTTTCAATTCAAAACGCTCCCAATCTGAAAAGTATTCAATACTACTCTTAACAAGCTTAAAAGTACTATCGGGCAACTGGAAAGGAGCGAAACACGAAAATCCCGAAAGTATCAGAAATGAAAAGTCGGGATTTTGTCCACTTCAATTTTGTTGTTGTGTCGGGATTTTGTCCATCGGGATTTTAGGATTCAGGATTTTGTCCCTTTCCCTTTATTGACAAAACAGTATACAGCGATTTTAGAATCCAAATCTGTTGAATTGTCTCTACTTGCATTGATTAAGTTTGAGTAAAGC
The DNA here is from genome assembly GCA_914767635.1 of Melanostoma mellinum. Classification (NCBI taxonomy): domain Eukaryota; kingdom Metazoa; phylum Arthropoda; class Insecta; order Diptera; family Syrphidae; genus Melanostoma; species Melanostoma mellinum. The sequence continues at coordinate 88,612,442 of OU612058.1, forward strand.
TGAACTTGTGTTGCAAAAGGTTTGGGTAACTCTCATGAGCGGTATTAAAAACTATTTTTTTTTCGTTCTCAAATTTTTTTGCTTTTCAAATGAAAATTTTTCTCACTCGCCAATAAAAATGCTACTTACTAGTATATCGGGCTGTTTATGGCAAAGAAAACACTTTGTTTATATTTTTAATCATTTCTTGTGACTGAAAGTATGTACGTCTACATAGGTACACATACCTAGGGGCCGTCCATAAATTACGTAAGGGATTTTGAGGAATGATTTGACCACCTCCCCCCCCCCCCCCCCACGGTAAGACATCATAAGATTGCAACTACTCCCCTCTCCCCCTTAATAAGAATTTTCGTAAGATAAATTGATTAAGACTCCGTTTATTCTAAAAATATCTTTTAAAACAATCTTCTTTTACACCAAGTATCATTTACTCAACATCATTCTTATTGATCTATCACAGTTTTGACCAGGATGAGTTAAGTTAAACCGAAGATGTTGAATAGAAAAGAAAACAAATCAAAACTCAAACTTATATTCACCCACAAGCTGCAGATGGCGTTATTCAATAACGTAAATTCTTAGTGCGAAAGTGGTAAAATTTTCAATTCAATATCTTACGTAATATCAGGTTCACTACCCCCCTCCCTGTAGTAAGAAGTTATAATATTCAGTCGATACCCCCCCCCCCCCCCCCCTCCCCTAAACGTCTTACATAATTTATGAACGGAAAATAATTTTTTGCTTAAACTTATTCAAAAATTTGTGGTTTCTTAGCCCTTATTTTTTTAAATGAAAGTTATATATATGTAATTAAAAAAAGGAAATTAAGACTTTCCATATCATTTGGATAAATAAAAAATCTTAAATTCGAGCAAATTTTAGTTTTTATTAGTTTTGTGATTGAGAGGCAAAGCCAAAATAATTTCATTTTAAAATCACAGAACCTGGTTAATTTCTTAATTGCACAAAAAATGTACACATCTGAAATTACTGTAGAGATTAAAAAACGACAACCATCTCATTCTCCAAAGATAATATATATATTCGATAACTACATAGTTTCTCAACCAGGCAACTTTTTGATTGATCTCCAGTATACATTGTTTAACCCTCTACTGCACAAGGAGCCATATATGGCTTTTGATTTTTTAATGTCGATTACCGCGATTTCACAGCTGCCACAGGAAAGGTACCATTTTGATAGCTTAGAATAGGTATTTCTTAATATGTATTTGTACATTTAGTTTTATCTTTCTTTGCACAATCGCCAAAAACCGCTGTCAAGTTATACAGTGCGCGCAGTTAAAATGTAGTGCGAAAATACTAAAATAAAAGTTTGATATTATTATTGGCTACAGAGTACCTAAAAGGTAATTATAGTTTTTTTTAGAGTGTTTCAATATTCGTTAGTCGAATTTAAGTGTAAAATTGTCAATTATGTTCGTCGACTTCAAGATACGACGAGTTTTTGACAACGTCCATATATGGCTCCTTATCCATTTACAACTATTTTTATGGATGTCATATATTGTTGCTGGGAGTTGAAAAGTCTTCGAAAAGAGGGAGACCTTCCTCAACTTCAAGCACTTCAAACACTCCAAAGCGCCAACAAATCAATAGAAAGTCAAATCTTTCAAATCCTGTTTGTTTAACCTGGTTCTTCAAAAAAAAAAAAAATTATGTTGACGTCAAGATTTTCCGCTGAATTCCGTTCGCTTGGACTCTGTAGATCACCTTCCTGAATGGCAAAACACAAGACAACAATGCCAAAATAACTGCAAATACAGGTCTTTCATTATATGTAAGAAATGTAGACGTAATCTGCGCCTGAACAAGGATAGAAATAGTTTCGCACCGTTTTATACTTAATTTATTTACTGTAAATATTATTTACTATAATAAAGTTAAGTTTTTTTTAAATAAGTTATTTGTTTATAATTATATTTAAGAAATCTTTGTTGTTGCCAAGTCAATGAACGGAATTCTGTTTTTTTTTTTTTTTGAAAAGTGCGTAACTGCATAAGGAGCCATCATATATGGCGAAAGTTATTAACTTTTAATAAAATTTGTTTAAACAATTTTTTTTTTTGTTTCATTCTCTTAATTAAACTAAATGAAAAACGAAATCGACGACAAATAATTTTTTTCTCGTAGGATCATAGTGCTAGTACCTACAGGGATTAACTTGCATTCTGGGATTCAGTTTGTCCTACTACGCCATTCTGTCGCAATACGTGTGGCCGAAACCGTTTGTATGCATAATATTGATAGTACAATATAATTATAATGCATGATAAAAACACTTATGCTTATAGTCCAAGATCCCAGAGCGATCATATGACATAACATATTTTCACACGAAAAAAACCTTAAGTTTTCAGTGTACCTTGAATACCTACGCGCTTGGAGAACTTGAACAAGTGACACCTGTGCAGCGTGCAGGTACCAGGTGAGAAAGGTAACTAAAAATGAGAGTTATTGTACTTAGATTCACATAGCTGATTTTTATATATATCATGTAGAACATTATTTTAAAGTAACATTATAAGTGTCGACACTTTTGATGGGCCAGAACTTTTGTCAGACGCTTTAAACCCACCCAAAAAATGGTTGAACTTTACTTATTTTCACATGACTGATTTTTGAATATGTTATTGACGTATTTGTTTAAAAGTTATATTCAATTAGCCAGACAAATCAGAGTGACCAAACATCCCAAAAGACAAAAATTATTCAGCCAGAAGTACGAGGGCGAGATCACTATGTAGTCTTTTAATTATGTCATTTCTTAAGGAACTCGAAATTTAATGGACTTTTATTGCATGAATCGATTAATGGGTTAATTTTAGAGAAAAAACCGAAAGTGCTATTAAATTAGAGGGTGCGATTCGTTTTTCGTTTTTCGTTCTAAACCATATTCATTCGTTTTTCCAATATATCTCGAGAACGAAGCAAAATTTTTGTGCAATTCCAAGGACGTTTTTTGTAGAAATCGAATTTTCCCATCGAAATGTGTCTTGTAAGAAAATATACAAAAATATTTTTTATCCAAAATAATAAAATTCCAGACAAAAAAAGTCAATTTTTTCCAATTTTTGAGTTTTGTGTTTGTCAGTTTTTTTAATGGCATTTCTTTCTGGTTGCAGACAGGTATAGGCAATACTCCATAAAAAAGAAAGTAAATAAAATTTCCTTTAAAATGCTGTATCAGAGATTTTTCTATGTTTGAAATTCACCGAAATATTGCCAGTTGAACATAGCCATTTATCGTTGTTTTTCGTTATTTTTATACTGACAGCATTTAATTTTATTTTGTTAAAAAAAAAAAACGTTTTTAGGCAATGGAAAGGTATTTGTTACAGAAAAAAGATATTTATAAACTTATTTTTGGATTTTTTTTAACGAAACAATATAAGTGTATAATGCTGGTAGTGCATATTATAATTCCTCAATAACATTTTGAATGTCTATATCGACATCAACATCTATATCTACATGCCAGTGGCGAAAAATACATAAAAAAAATTACTTATAGTGCCCATATTATTGTTTTATTCAAACAAACCTTAAATTTAATTTTTTTTTTTCAATTTTACCCATTTTGTATTTTTACAAATATCATAGAATGTTTGGGTTTTTGGGTGCACTTATAACTGAGTTTTTTTTTAATATTGTTAATTTTCTGCAAAAAAATGACCTCAAAGTCAAAACTTTGTTTCGGGAAGAAAATTTGAACACCACTTAGAATTGAAAATCTGGCAACCCTAAACCTATGGAGTCTTAAAGGTTGTTATTTCAACAAAAAATTAAGTCTAAGATTAGGTCTATATCATCAGTATTGACAGAGATATCGAATTTAACACAGGTCAGGGTACACCAAAGTGAGTCTTTTTTAAATTGTCAAAAAGCGATGTCAAAGTTGAGAAACGAGCTTTACTGAATAACAATTTTTTTCTTAGAATATGACCAAGAATCACACCCCACAGGATAATACACGAATTACGGAACACCCTTTATAGTGGTGCAGTACGCCGATTCCGGTTGCTGGAAGCGTATATCGTATGCATCCCTCTCCATCAGGGGAGGCGGTTGTTTATGGTCGCGATCTATGAGCCGTAGGATTCTCAACCTTCATGTTTTATAATATAACAGAGCTCGAATCACTTTTTCGAACTCTGAAACTGAACTCGAAGGAAAACTATATCCTTATGGCCGGCGATTACAATGCTAAACACCAAGAGTGGAGAAATCAATTAGCCATCCAAGGGGAACTAGCTATTCAATTGGTTGGGACTTCACATCGAGTGTGAAGTCGACCTGTTTGCTACTGACAGGCCTTCATATCCGCGAAAAGGCTCATATTTGGATCTATTACTATCATACTCAAGACTTAAACTGACCGACAACATTCTTCAACGGACGCAAAATTGTTTGACGACGGTCGAGTAAGACAGTGACCACTGTGGAATTGCCGCCGTCATACTGCTTCCGGACGACCTTGTGGAACTGGAGGAGTACGTGCCGGCGCACTCTTACAACTTCGGTAAGACACGTTGGCCGCGCTTTTCCGGGGCCGTCTCAAGGGAACTTCGTTCGAGCGGTATTGCGCCGCTATGCAACAGGAATCTGTCGAACGTTGAGATCGATGGATAGCTGCAAAGTAAGAAGGATGCAATCCCTACGGATTGCATCTACGTGCAATCCCTGAAAACAGCAGTGTCAATTTTTTACTCATGATCTCTCTAGGATGAAGGATAATTTAAAGTTGTTCTTTTTGGTCTAGATACAGTATCAACTACCGATCTAAGAACTGAACTCATTAATCATGGACTTAAATGCAAAGATGTTAAATTAGTGTCAAAACGTTATGAGCAATACACCGACATTTTTATACTGTCTACTTAGAACAAGGTTCTGCCCGCTTAAATGACTTAAAAACCATTAAATCTATTTATCGCACTAAAGTGAGGTGGGACTACTAACGTCGTCGTGTGTTAAGCATAACTCAGTGTCACAACTGCCAATTGTTTGGCCATGGACAAAAAACTGTAATATGAAAACCTTTTGTGCGAACTGCGCCGGTAATCACAAAACGGTCTAATGCACTGTTAATGATAAGGTGCAATGTGCAAATTGCAAAGAGAGCCACAAATCTACTGACAGAGTTGTAAGAGTAGACAACACTTTCTGAAAATCAAAGAGAATACTTCACACCTACATGCTAAGAGGCGTAATTATTCCACTCAACATAATGTTAAATCTCACCGTCCAACGACAATATTTATAAATTCTATTAAGAATTTTCCTCCCCTAAAAACTTTACCAAGAAGAGATCAATCCAGTTTTGCGCGAAACACAAGCAGACCTATGCATCCCATGGCAGCGCCTATGCCTCCACCTCCTCTCGGGCCTAGTCAAAAATGGACAAACCAGCCCACTGGAAAAGCAACGACTGACGATTCACTTTTTTCAATGGAAGAGATCCAGTCTCTCACCATTGAGATGACAACTCTTAGCCAATGTGCAACGAAAGCAGATCAATTTAATGTTATCGCCCAGTTAGCAATTAAGTATTTGTATATAGCAATGGCAAGTAATTATACATTGAATGTTATATGTTGGAACGCTCAGAGCATTCGCAACAAATACCTTTGGATTTTTATTTTTTTTTTTTGAAATTCTGTTTCCAAATAACCCAACTTATTATCCGTCAGATAGAAGAAAAAGCCCACAATAGATTTCGTTCTTACAAATGATTCATCTCTATTTTCGCAACCTGTTGTTTGCAATGACCTGTCATCCAACCACCTACCTGTAAAGTGTGGAGTTTTAGAGTATCCGTGCACAAGCTCGAGATATTACTATGACTTCAGAAAAGCAAGATGGTCAAGGCTTAAAAACACAATTCAAAGTCGTCTACAACATAAAGACACAAATTTAGATCATATCGAATCCGCCGAACAAATAGATACGATAATTGAAAATTTCGATTCCACAATATCCGAAAGCATTGATTTATGTGTACTGTTGTGATCCGAGAACCACAACTATTCCCAACCTCCAACCTTCATTCAGAACCAACTTCATTCAGAAAAACACCAACCAGGCATTATTCTCACTTTCGTTCTTAATATAGAACAACACTTCACGTATGCACGTCACCATGACTCAAGCCATATGCGCTCCTCTATTGCAACGAAAACAGATGAGTAAACAACTACAATGCAATAGAGTATGTCAAGTGCAATGTGCAATACGAGACCTATAAATTGCGATCGATGAAGACACACTCAGAAGTACTTGAGTGGGTCACCATACGATCGGCATAAAGGTTTAAGCGTGTTCTACGTAATAACTAGTGAAGAATTGTTACCATGGTGTGTGGCCTAGTTCGGATGAACTAAATGAAGTAACATGGTTCTGACGATGGTAAACGACATCGGTCAAGCTAAGTAATGAATGAAACCAATAAATAGAGAAGCGAATGGCAAGAAGGGCAGAGTTGAAATTTGAGTTTAGATAGTAAAGGTTGCAGCCAAGCATTGAGACAGCGGGCCTTTTACTACAATACAAATAAACTAAACTAAAAACAAATATTAAGTTTCTTATTTCGACTCTCCGTCACCTGCTCTTCACTTCATACAAACAAGGAAGCACGGCAGAACGAAACATTGGTGGCAGCGGTGGGATAAAACATTTTATCCCAGGATTATATTTATTATTATATCCCAAACACAAGAAGTCTATTTTTCTTTTACTCTTGAGGCGTACTGGGGCTAAACACCAGTAAGTAATTTTTTTTGTGTGTACAGTTATTGGTGTGGTGAAAAAAAAACACCATTAAGTGATTTTTGTGTTGTGTTGTGAAAAAAAGCCCTATAAACATAAGACCTGGCGAATTCCCAAGCGGACGCCGGAGGCAAAAATTAGGCAGTGAAAAGACCAGGCCGTAATTGACAGCTATAGGGCGTGAAGCCTGTCTGGCAAGTGAAAATCAGCAGCAGCAACTTCATCAACACCAACATCAGCATAAAAAAATCAACTTCATCAACTTTAACATCAACAACTTTAACAGCAACTTCAACAACCCCCAACAGCAACCATAAAACAAGTAACTTCCATTTTTTATTATTTATCAAAAAGATTAAGTATAACTTACCATCTATTAAGATCTAATTAAATTATTAAATAATTATTAAACAATAATAGCAATAACTTTAAAATAACAGTAACAATTGTTTATTAAATTTATTTATCTTGTCTTCTACCCGAGCCCCAAATTAAACTCTTTGTTTTCTCTCGTCTCTCGATAAACTTATCCACAATTGCTACCCGCAATCAAAAACTAAAAGCTACTTTATTCGAGCATTTGCCTTTTCATTCAGTCTCTGACATTTTGGAAATGACAGAATATAAAATGAATATTAAGGATATCATCAATATTGTCCCGACTTTCGACGGAAAGTCGGAAAACCTAGGGAAGTTTATAGCAGAGATATTTTGTTCAAGTCAGTGAAACCTGACGAGCACAAACTTTTCCTCAGCATAGTAAAAACCAGGCTTGAGGGACTAGCTTTCGAATTAATACAATTCAAGACTGTGGAAAGATGGGCAGATCTTTGTTCAGTCTTGAAAATGGAATATTCATCGGTAAAGTCAAGGTCCTCAGCTCAAAATGAGTTGATTTCAGCTCTACAACGAGCAAAAAAAAAAACAGTTAAAGAGTTTGGCGAACGTATAGGTCAACTCTTAAATGCTTTGAATTCGGCAACATACGTCAGCTCAACTGAGGAGGCAGAACATTTGAACCGACTAGAACGCATTAGCCCTTCTACAAGTTCTGCAAACATTCCGCCCTCGATACGTCCAACGTGTCAATTTTGTAACAAGGTGGGTCACACAAGTGCACACTGTTATACTAATCCCAACAGGACATCACAAAACACAAACCAACACACAAATATAAAAAGGAAAATACAACGGCTCACTTGTGGGTACTGTAAAAAACCCAACCATCATGAAGTAGATTGTAGGTTAAATCAGTCTCAACTCGGTTCGACCAAACCTAAACCATTTAGGGACAATTCGCAAAACAAAAACAATCAAAATTTTTCCAACATCCGGCGATACAACGCTTAACAAGGGTGTAGGAACTGGAATCCTGGTGAGGAGTTTTATCCTCAAAATTCGGGAAACGGCTACGCTCGGGAGGAAGAGATGGGTCATCCATCCCGACTAGACCTGAATACCGACCCGCAACAATAAAATCTAGTTTCTTGACTGTTTCCTTTTGTCCAGAGTTCCATGAACCGGTAATACGAATTCAGTTCGAGCCGTCTAACAAAAAATACTCCACTTTTTCAATAGATACCGGAGCAGATATTAGTTTGTATAAGGACAAATTCGGAACAAATTCTAACCCAGGAAAAAGACTAACTATATCTTCAATTTCTGGTGATTCTGTTTTCACTCTAGGGGAAATAACTGGTTCTTTTATAATTAATTCCAAATACAATCTTTCACTCACACATCCCTTCCATCTACTCACTCCAAATATAAACTGCCATACGATGGTATTTAAGGAAACGATTTTCTTTCCAAATACAGGTGTAAAGTAAACTATAAAGAAAATGTTTAAGAGGTTTACGACATTCAAATCGAAAACCCTGTTATCAGAGAAAGCATCCGAAAAGCTACCCCTCACGAGGTGGTGCCTACGGGCTGTGATTTGGAAACAAAAGGTGTTGAAAAGGCTGAGGAGAATAATTTTGTTCTTAAACCCAATAAAGCCACCATCAACCGAAATTCCGATAAGCTTAAGTTGAATGCAAGCTCCGACAACAAAGAATTAGATTTGAAAGAATCACCGATCAAAGTAAAAAACGATTCAATTCATAAGATAATGAAGCAGCAATACGTATAAGACTACATCAGAAATAAACCCTTTCAAAACAGATTTATGTTTTATGCTCCCACCTAGGAGTCGACAAATGATCGAAATTCCCTTCAAAAAAGCTAACAAAAAGTCTGTAGATATTGTGATAAAAAAAACAGATTTGTCCAGGAGTATATGCTGGCGAATCCCTAGTAAGGCCTATAAACAATAAAATCAGAGTTCTAACTATGAATGCTTTAGAAACAGAGAAAATACTCCATATAAATAATCTTAATTTAAATTTTGATAGTTTCAGTACGAGCAGTACAATATGAAAAATTTTAATAGCAAAGTAGAAAAACGAATGGAAAAACTAGAGTCCATGTTCATATCAGACCATCGCAACGCTGAAGAAAAGAATTCTATCCTCAAGCCTTGTAGAGAGTAAAACGAATTGTTTTATCTAGAGGGTGATCACCTCACCAACACCGATTCCATGACTCATAAGATCGGTACTGATGAGAGTAAACCCGCACTTTACGTAAAACCTTATCGACTCCCTGAAAGCCAAAAAGAAGAAATCCATAAACAAGTTGAAGAGATGTTAGACGACGACATCGTACGACCAAGCTCGAGTCCCTGGAACTCACCCCTTCTACTCGTTCCCAAAAAACCTGGAAACGATGGAAGCAAACGTAGGAGGATAGTTGTAGATTTCAGGAAACTAAACGATTTAACCGTCGGCGATGCATACCCATTACCAAATATCAGTGACATATTTGATCAATTGGGTAGAGCTAAATATTTCAGCACCTTGGATTTGGCTAAAGGATTCCATCAAATCTTAATGGATGATAAAGATCGATGCAAGACAGCATTCAGCACTCTCTTTGGCCATTATGAATATAATCTAATGCCATTCGGTTTAAAGAACGCTCCTGCAACCTTCCAACGCCTAATGAACACTGTTCTCACTGGCTTACAAGGTTTTGATTGTTTCGTTTATATGGACGATATAGTTCTATACGGATATGACCTTAAAGATCATAACTCCAAATTATTAAAAGTTCTCAACCAACTAAGCATCCACAATCTGAAATTACAACCAGAGAGATGTAATTTTCTAAACCACGAACTCATGTAACTAGGTCATCTTATTTCGGAAGATGGACTTAAACCAGACTCCGAAAAGATCAAAGCCGTTAAAACGTACCCTACACCTAAAAATGCTAAAGGTATAAAAATTTTTCTAGGCTTCGTTGGCTATTATAGAAAATTTATAGAAAATTTTTCTACGATAGCAAAGCTGCTAAAGAAAAACTGTGTTTTCAAATGGGATGCCTTCTGCGATGAAGCTTTTAGAGATCTAAAAAATAAATTAATAGACCCCCCAGTCTTAGCTTACCCCAATTTCAAAGAAGAATTTATTATGACCACAGATGCAAGCGATGTCGGAATTGGAGATATCTTGTCACAAGGTCTTATTGAAAAAGACAAACCCATCCTTCGCAAGCAGAACGTTGAATGACTCCGAAGTCAGGTATAACACGACCGAAAAAGAACTACTTGCAATTGTCTATGGCATACAACAATTTTGCCCCTACCTTTATGGCAAACCCTTCATTATTTACACTGACCATCAACCTTTGCAATGGTTATTTTCTCGCACCGATCCTATGTCCAGACTAGCAAGATGTAAAATTTTATTATACGAATATGAATATGCCATTAAGCATAAATCGGGGAAAATAAACTTAAATGCAGATGCTTTAAGTCGAAATATAGGAGAAAATAATATATTGGTTGTAACACGAGGGCAAAAACAAAGACAGATCGAAGATAATATTCAAGCAAAAGCAACTGAGACTCCTAAAAAAAGCCAACCTCTAAGGAAAAGAAGAACGACCATGTCATGTCAGAACAGATTCCTGAAGGTGAAATAATAACTGATTTGTCCAAAACATCATGGAAAATCGGACCGTCTAAGGTTTCAAGTTCACCAAAGAAACCATCCGACTATGAATACGTCGTCAAAATTGAACCACACGACAATGGAACTTTGTTTGTTGAAATGCATTTTTGTATGCACAATGCTCGTCTTGAAGACATTACACAGTTCAAGCAGAAGCGCGAACTTAAATCTTTTGGGATGCCTCATCTAGTTGGAAGTCGGTCACACGACATCAACGATGTGAAACATCGCTTTGTTCTTTGTTGTAATGCCACGTTATGGAGACGATATTTGGAAGCTTTTCTTGGAAAACGGAAGAAAGATTCCAGAACACACAATTTATCGTCTTGCCTTGCAGATATGATATGACGATCCGCCAAGGGACCAAACAGGGTCCAATGTCACGTTCTCCGATGAAGTCGTTGCCCCGCGCCCAATCGAACCAACGTCGACTAGGTCAACTTTCAGACCGACGACCGGTAGATTCATACTCAACTACGAAGCCGAGTTAATGAATAACGTTCGTAAATGGGGACTGAGGTTCGATTTATCGGGGAATCCGATAGAATTCCTAGAGCGGCTCGAAGAACTAACCGCCTGTTACGACATACGCCCCGACGATGTTGTGAAGGCTTTACCAGAGATCTTACGCGGCACTGCATTGGAGTGGTTCCGCATAAAAAAAGAGCGCATAAAGTCATGGTCCAAGTTCAGTTCCGTGCCGCTTTCCTAGATCATTATTTACCGGCTAGGTACCTCTGCAAATTAGAAAAAGAAATAATGCGGAAAAAGCAAGAGCCACGCGAAAAGGCCAAGGATTTTATACAGGCCACTCAATACCTGATTTACCGACACCCGCGTATAAATATCGAGGACAGTATTGGTCGCATATACGATAGTTTGCGATCCGAATATCACTTGTATATAAAAAGACGCGATTTCAACACACTAGACGAACTCATGAAGCTGGCAGAGGAGTATGAGTACATACGAAGGGAAGACCCTATATGCCGCCAAGCACCGCCCCGTGCCGCTCCTACGCCTAACCGATTTACTTTTCCTGACCGACCAGTAACCGACCGCCGAGCTGCATTGCCGCCACCGCGACCAAATTTTAACCGCACCGACCAGATTCAGATGCTATCGCACGCTTACCAGTACTGTCGGAGAACTCACTGCTGGAACTGCAAACGGCGGGGTCACACTAGGAGTAACTGCCGAAGACAGTTCCGTCTGTTTTGCTCTTACTGTGGAAGAGATGGGCGATTGACGAGGGATTGTAATTGCCACCCACATAGAGTTGCAGTAATGTACAGCCAGACCCGTAGACCTAAATACCAGCGTCCCAGATACTATAGGTCTACCGCTGGTGTTTCCGCTTCATGCACACCGCTGCCGCCTGTAACAACGCAGCCAATAGACCCTTTACCACTTAACCAGAATGAGCTGTTGATTCGGTGTAGCCCCGTCTACGATTGGAAGGGACGACGTGCCAGACGAGTGGAACTCAACCCCGCTAAGTATCCCGGATTTAAATTCCAGTTCAAAGACCGCCGTCAATCAGTCTCAGCAATCAGATGCTACAGTCCGAAGTGGAAGGAGAAGGGGATTCCGCCCAGCAAAGGCAACAGACTATGCCTAGGAGGGTTACTTGTTCAGTATGTACGTTTATTTCGTCATCAAAGCTGCCTAACACCCGTAGCACGCAGCCCATGCCAATCATGATCCAGACTACAGGGAAAGACATTAAAAAACGAGTAGCCAGAGTTCCGCACACCGTAACCACCCGAACTACCGTCAGGTCCAGAACAACCCTCGCCAGTACCAGCCAGAATATCACCGTAAAGACCAGTACCAAGCGAACCACCGCCGCCGCCGCCAATAAGAAAACCACCAGCAGCCGAACTCCGACCGTTACCCGTAAACCAGACACCGTTACCGCTACGACTAACTCTCTGAACCGCGACCCACCGAGAAGCCAAGTACAACAAAAGAAAAGAAGAACCGACTCCAGCACATCTGCACCGAAAACATCGGGATTCAAGACACCGAACATGACCATGTCGATCAAACAGCACCGCACGGATCCACGGTCATGGAATAAGAAGAAGATGGACCCAGCATCTACGCTTGCAGCTGCAAAAGGCGGCCAACCGCCAAACCATGGGCCGGCACCACGGCCAAAGAAGAAGGAAGACCCGTTCCTGGGACTCGATATTCGACGGCATGAACAATATCACCCAGGGAGACGTTGCCAGCGACTTTTCTTTAAACGAAAGAGTGGCTTAGTGGACTGCCGCGTCATTAAAAGAGGAGAGGCTATCTTAACCCACAGACCGACCGGCCAGAAGCAAAAGATTTACTTCCATCCATAGCTATCTCTATGAAAAGAAGGAGGCGAACATTTTTTTTGTTCATAAGAAGAGGAGGAATATTTTTTTTTTTTTTTTTGAATTTTTGCGTTTACAATTAATAAAGAAAAGAAAATTTATTTTATTTTTTAATTATCATGGAATTTGAGAAAAAGATGGAAAAAATATATATAATTTTTTTTATTACCGTATGAGGATCAGACGAGGAGGTCCTCGTCTCCAAAAGGGGGAGGATATGTAACGATGCATTTGAGAAGCTCGTTACATGCTTTAATATCCATCTCCCCAACACGTCATCTAGCGGCCGGAGGAAGACACTCGCTTACCCAATGCACGAACCGGAAAGTATTCCCGTGCTTATCCAATGCGCTCACCGGAACTATTCATACAGCGAAGGCACCCAAAGCTAATAATATGGGGAAAGCTTATGCTACCAGAGATCGTATTTTATTTATTTTATCGATCTTTTGTGTAAAATAAACATTTGTCTGTTTTAATATAAAAATTGCATTCGAATTATTTAATTGAACATTTGGCGACCGTGACAGGACCACAGCTAAAAAAGTTTAGCGGCCTGTATTGAACAAAAAATTAAAATTAAAAAAAAGGAGAACAGTAATAACTTTTAAATAAAAAGTGAAGTGAGTCGACAAACAAAGAGCTACAAAGCTAGGGACAAGTGAAGTAATAAAACAAAAGAAAGAAATATAATTAAAGATAACTTGTGCCAGCAAAAATGTAGTTAGTGATTAAACAATGCCTTCCATCGAGGAACTCACGAATCAACAAGATTTGGCAGGCACGGAGATTTGTAATCTCGCCCGCAACTACAGAAAGGATGGCCCAGAAAGAAAGACTGTGCAGTATTTGAATGCACGCTGGGTCAAACTGACTGAGCTCTGGGAATTCTTCGATAACGTGGACAGTGAGATAAGGGATAATTATCCACCAAAGCCTCCTATGACGAGGTAAAAAAGGTGTATGAGGCAATGAAAGAAGACATCAGCAAGAGGTGTAGTGATGCGGATTCTAAAAAATCTGATGAGGCTGAAGAAAAGACCGCAGCAGTCAATGCTCAGCCCAAGTCACAAAAAGAGGATGCTTGACCAACAGCAGTCAATCCTCAGCCAAGACAACAAAAAGAGGATGTAGGACCAACAGCAGTCAAGACCCCAGCAGGGCCTACAAAGGAACTCGCTACCGCATCACCAAAATTTAATCTTCCAGGAGGGGCTGACAACAAAACTCAGCTCAGAAGTAAAAAAGGTAACAACGGAAAATAAATTCCGCCTGCTTGGTAAAATCATCCAGGCATCATTAAATAAATGCCCCGTCAGCTTAAGAGAGACGTCACCGCAGGAGTTTCATCAGAGAACTAAAACTCTCATGACCAATTGGGAGGAGATGACCACTGCATACAAACGATTGTGGGACGATGCCGCCGTAGCCGACATCGAGCGCTATTTTGAGCTTCAAGACGAATTGGTCTTGAGGATTAGCTGTCTACCCAACAACATTTTGCCGAACAAAACAGCAAGTCAACCGACTCCAGTAAAGCAAACTGCAATCAAGCTGCCAAAAATAGAGATTCCAAAATTCGACGGAAGTTATCTTAATTGGCCGCAGTTCTTCGACTTGTTCCAGCAAATGGTACACAACCAACCCATCGCACCGGCACAAAAACTATACTTCCTTAAAAATAGCTTCACTGGCGATGCTCATAATTTGATTCAACATTTCCACGCCACGGATAGTAATTATGAGGTGGCATGGAACACACTCATTGACAGGTTCAACAATAAGAGACTGTTATTAAGTGCTCAATTGAATCGATTGTTCCATCATAACATCATTGTAGACAACGTCAAAAGTCTAAAGAGGTTTCATGACACTACAAAGGAAGTGATACAAGCCATTACCAACCTCGGATTTGACACCAGTGGATGGGATCCAGTAGTAGTTCATTTATTGCTGGACAGAATGGACAAGGACACCCGAATTTTATTCGACGAATCGCTACAATCACCAAGAAGCTATCCAACTCTAACACAGCTACTTGAATTTGTGCAATGCAGATTCCAAGCTCTGGAGGCGGTTAAACCAGATTTCAATTTTTTTTCAATTTATTACTTAGATTCGGTTGTACAAATAAGACATATTAAGTCTTTTATAGTACTTTACAATAGGGTAAAATAATTTGATGATTTAATTTAAAATATAATAATATAATAACAAAAATAACAATAATAATATTTTTTTTTTTTTTTTTTCTTTTTTTTTTTTTTTTTCTAATTACTGTTCTTGAAAAGTTTGACGGTAGAGCAAGAATAATGCTTTTTGAAAATGGTGAATTTTAATTATTTGTTTTATAGTTACTGGTAAATCGTTCCAAAGCTTTGTGGCAAAAACAAAAAAGAGTCTTGATGAGTTTAAATATCGACAATAGGGTGTGATCAAATTTAAAGTTCGAGAAGAATGCGCGAAGCGGAGTTTATCAAAAAGACATGTCGGCATTTTCTTATGAATTATCTTATGCAGAAAAATCAAACATTTTGAATCAAGGTACTAAGTAAAAGTGCAACCAAGAACCTTCTGATGATACTGAGAAACATGGTCAAACCTACGCAAACCATAAACATACCTTACCATGTCATTAAAAGCAACAAGTAGCTTGTGCCGACTATGAGAGTCAGGCCAGCAATAAACTACTGCGAAATAATCAATGATGGGTAGTAACAAAGATTTGATTAATCTCAGCTTTGTGTTTACCGGAGTAATATTGGAAAAGGGGTTAAGTTTCCGAAGGCCACCGTAAATCCGACCTATACTGATGTTAACATGGTCATTAGCTGAAAGAGATCGGTTTATTTTAAAACCAAGGCTAGTGACAGTATCTACAAATTTTAGTTGGAAACCTGACATAAAAACAGGTGGGAGGTCATCCGTATTAATTTTTTTCTTAGATATTGCAATTATTTGCGATTTGGAAGGATTAAGAGTTAAACCATTGCACAAAGACCAATTGTGGATAAAAGAAAGATCTTCATTAATTCTGCAGATAAGGTCTTCCAATAGGTTAAAGGGTCGAGAAAAATATATTTGTACATCATCAGCGTAAAGGTGCAACTTGACATTTTGACACACCTGAGGAAGGTCATTGATGAACATACAAAATAAAATGGGGCCCAAAATTGAACCCTGCGGAACACCAGCAAGTAACACTTTGGACGTTGAGAACTCTTTCCCAACTAGAACTTTTTGACTACGTTGATGCAAGTAATTTTCAATCAAACATACTGACCTTCGACTAAAACCAAAATACAGACTCAACTTTTGACATAGAATTTTATGATTGACTCTGTCAAAAGCCTTGGAAAAATCGAGTAAACATAAGATCGTTAGTTCATCTTGGTCAAAATTAATTCTTATATCATCAAGCACCTTGACAATTGCTGTGGAGCAGCTATGATTTGCACGGATACCCGATTGCAATGGTGATAATAAGTTATATTGTCTAAGGTGGTTAGATATCTGATTGGCCATAATTTTTTCTAAAAACTTAGACAAACAAGGCAGGATACTTATTGGCCTAAAGTCAGCACAAGATAAGGGGTGTGGTTTTTTGGGAACAGGGATAATTTTTGCAAGTTTCCAGCAGCCAGGGAACGATGAGCAAGTTATACAAGAATTGACAATGTGAGTTAAAACTGGCATGATTTGAGGGAGAATCATTTTTACAAACTTGATAGGAACTCCATATTCTCCAACAGAATTCGACTTTATAGAGCAAATGCACGTAAATATTTCATACTCCGAAACGGTCTCAAAATCAAATTCATTTGCGGTTCCATAAGAGATATTATTGTTGGGAGTGAAATTCGAAGTCTGCAAACTATCGGACGTGAAAGTATCGTTAAGATCATTTGGGTTAGGATAATTATCAACAATTTCTTTTCTACCAACACCAATGGAACGTAAGCCTGTCCAAAGCTTCCGCGAAGATTGGTTCGTAGACAGTTTAGACATGAAATATCTTTTTTTTGCTCTACGAGTAATGAAAGAAGATTGGTTACGAGCACGGCAAAAAGTTTCCCAGTTAAAGGTGGTTGGGCAATGCTTCCATTTAGAGTATATTTTACGACGATTTTTAATAGATTTAAGTACTTCCGAAGTGAACCACGGACAATTTTTATTACGTACGGCGACTGTTTTCAACGGAACATGCTTTTCGAATAAATCAAGTAGAAGGTACTGAAAAAAGGTAACTTTTTCATCGACATTGTACAAACTTTAGCATAAATCCCAGGGAAAACTGTTAGCATTCAACAGTAGTGTATTATGGTTAACGGATTTAAAGTCACGAAATTGAAATGACGATGAAGAGACATTCAGTGCAAAGTCAATGTTGAATGTACAAAAAATTAAATCATGGTCAGAAAGACCATCAAGTGATAGTTGATCATTAAGAAGAACATTAGATAAGTCAGACACGATCATTAGGTCAAGGAGGCTTGGAGCAGAGTTTGGCCCAAAACGAGTGGCAAAAGAGTTAACCACAGTAAGACCAGTAGTAGCAATCTCGTCTAACAGCTGATTAGCTCTGGTGTCTTTTAAAAATAGATCCGCATTGAAGTCGCCACAAACAATTATATTCTCATAGTTTGCTGAGATCTCACGAAGAGCAGAGAAAAAAGGTTCAGAAGAACAACTTCTGTTAGGATTGTAAGCAACTCCTAATACAGCACGAACATTGCCATTACTTATTTCTAAAATTAAGAACTCAATACCCATGTCATCAGATTTAGCAATGACTTTGTAATTTAAAGCGGACTTACAATAAATTGCGACCCCTCCTCCTACTGTAGTAGTTATTCTTTACAGCGATTCAGATAATTAAGCGGACTTTAATAATTAAAGATGTAAGGAGCGGATCAAAAACACGTCTACACTGTTGACATCGTCTCTTCTTATCGAAGAAAGTGGTAGCCACCGCTTCTGAAAGTTCTAGGGAAGTTTCCTGTCAATTTTGCAAATCAAATAGCCATAAGATCTTTAATAGTAAAAATTTCATTTCCCTTTCAGTTGAAGAGCGCAATCAGAAGGTGCGAAAACTTCAGATATGTACCAATTGTTTACAAAGCCATCATTTGTCATGTGTCAGCAGCAGCGCAGGTGTAAAATGTGCAACGGGAGACACAACACGCTACATTATCCGGCGAAAAGGGTTAAGGAAAAAGCATCAGTATCTGGTAAGTGTGAAAGTTTTGTTGGTCGGGTGGGTGAACTTCCATTAGGGAAAAATAATAATGCCTCATTAGGAGTAGTGTTTAGGGGTCGTGAGGTATATCTCGCCACCGCAATTGTGAACATTGCATGTCCCAACGGTATGCGCATTCCTTGCAGAGCCTTGTTAGACTCAGGATCGCAGGTAAACTTTATCACTACTTCCTTAGCGCACGAATTAGGATACAAAAAACAAAGAAGGGAAATTCCAATTAGCGGCATCGGAGGCCAAGAAAGTCAGGCTAATTATATCATAAATATTTTAATAGAGTCCAGAACATCATCGTTCAAAAGAACTAACGAGGCCAAAATTACTGATTATCAGGCAACTGTACCTCAGGACATGAAAACTTGGAAATTGCCCTCCAACATCGTTCTAGCGGACCCCAATATAATTAATTCCCAGCACATAGACTTATTAATAGGAGCAGAAATATTCTTTGAGCTTCTCATGCCAGGGGAGTTTCACCAGTCTTTCTTTATTGCGAAACACTAAATTAGGATGGATACTAGCTGGAAGCGCTATAGATCATAATCACACTTCTTACTGCCATTCTGTTTCAAAACCAAGTCTAAGCTCTCTAGATAAATTAGTTCGTTCATTTTGGGAAAGTGAAAATACTGAAGGTAAATCAAAAATTTACAGTGAAGAAGAATTTAAATGTGAAAAGCACTTCAATGATAACGTGGAAATAGCACGCAACGGTCAATATATAGTGCGACTTCCCTTCAAAAGAACACGTCATGAAGCATTGGGCAATTCAATGGAAATGGCAAGAAAGCGTTTTTATTCTTTAGAAAGAAAGCTTGAGAGGAATAGAGGATTGAAAGGAAGTTATGTAGGTTTCATGGATGAATATGAACGTTTGGGTCATATATCACCAGTTCCAGAGAAAACATACCAATGTCAAACTATTTTCTTCCACACCATTGCGTAGTTAAACCCGAGAGTTCTTCTACAAAGCTTCGGGTGGTTTTCGATGCTTCTGCAAAGACAGCATCTGGGTATTCACTTAATGATACTCTCATGGTTGGACCGACAGTACAATCAGATTTATTCTCGGTTATAGCCAATTTCAGACTGTATAAATATGTATTCACTGGCGATATTAGCAAAATGTATCGACAGATACTGATTCATCCAAATGATAGAGCATATCAGCTTATTTTATGGAGGTCAGATCCTAGAAAATATTCCTATAGAAAATCGAGAAAAAATGTTGACTATTTATCAATCCGAGGTAATAAAGACACTTGGTTTAGTTTGGGATCCAAGTCAGGACACCTTCAAATTTCACTACGAATATACAACCCCCTATAATCTACAGGTAACAAAAAGAAGCGTTCTTGCCGACCTGGCAAAATTCTTTGATCCCCTGGGGTTTATTGGTCCAGTCATTCTCCTAGGAAAAATATTTCTCCAAGAACTATGGAAAACCAATATTTCTTGGGATGAAGCCTTGCCTCCAGAGCAAGCTTCCAAGTGGCTAAACTATTTGGAAAAGTTTTCCTACTTGCAGGAAATAAGCATACCCCGCTTTGCTTTAATAGATTCAGCAACTAAATTAGAATTGCATGCCTTCTCCGATAGCAGCGAAAGTGCTTTTGGTGCATGCATTTACCTGAAATCTACTGACAAAGAAGGGAAAATCTTTGTACAGCTGCTATGTTCAAAATCTCGCGTCGTTCCCTTAAAAGCGACAAGTATTGCGCGATTAGAGCTTCAGGCGGCTGTTCTATTGGTAGAGTTAGTGCAAAAAATTATTCCAATAATTAGTATGACAATTACGTCGATAAATTATTACACAGATTCCGCAACAGTTTTTGTTGCCACGCCTGGCAATAAATAAAAGTCAAATAGAAAGAGAAGAATAGGTTATAGTAGAAAAAGAAACTTAAAGTAAAAAAATAGAAAGAGAAGAATAGATTATAGTAGAATAAGAAACTTGAAGTTAAAGTAAAGAAAAACCGCCATTGCAAATTCAGAAGTAGACATGAAAAGACAAAACGTAAATTGAACTATTGAAATTTTAATTGAATTTATACTTATTGTAACTCTTTTACAGAAATTTAAAGCCGCTGAAAACTAATTTTGTGAACTCGTGTATATTAAGCACATGAAATAAAGCAAATATTATAAAGTCGATGCTGGTAATTTGGAAACTGTCCTTGCAACATTCTTTAAATTTGTTTTATACGTACGGCTCCTCGTGTACTACAGCTTGAGGTTATGCTCGTTTCCAACCAAGCACGGAAGCATTTGTGGACGTACAGCTCAAGGAATATTGTGAAATACATCGTGAATAAAATTATTTCGATAAAGTCGGATAATTTTCACCCACTGTTAACCTCAAAACCAGAGGAGTACGACCACGCCGCCGCTTGCCATTTAACGTGCCATAACCTAAAACCATACGAGTGCATTCATCGCATAACATATCGATCATTATACTCACTTCGCCTACGAGGAAGTCAGCTGGGAAATATATTGAATATTGAGAACTACATTGTGAATCAATTATTTCGATAAAGTCGAATAATTTTCACCCATCGTTAACATCAAAACCAGAGGAGTACGACCACGCCGCCGCTTGCCATTTTACGCGCCATAACCTAGCGAACCACGAGTGGACTCATCGGATAACTTACCGATCGTAAGGCGTAAATCATTCACTTCGCTTACGAGGACGTCAGCTTGAGGTTATGCTCGTTTGTAACCAAGCATAGAATCATCTGTAGACGTGCACTTCAAGAAACATCGTGGGCTTTAGGAGTGCGACCACGCCGCCGCGCCGCTTGCTGTTTTAACGTGCCACCACCTAACATCCTACAAGTGGATTCATCGGATAACACCACCGAACGTAAGCCGTAAATTCTTCACCACGCTTATGAAGACGTCAGGTAAGGTTTTTCTTAGGACTATTATATTATTTATTCGTCTTGGTACTAAAATATATTGCATACCCACTGCTACTTAAACTTGCCCACCGCCTTCATTTTAACTTTGCAATAACATTGTCGAACCTCGTGAAACTGTTACTTAAACTTGCCCACCGCCCTTTTTAAATTTTAATTTTACAATAAAATTGTCGAACCTCGTAAATCTTTCACTACCGCAAAGAAAATGTCTCAAGCACACTCGTCTAAGCCAGACGCAGACAAGAGACAGAAAAGAACAAGAACCCGAGCTCCAACTCCATCGCCAACCACAGGAGGTGAGCTCCAGCTCCGCGTACCTTCGGCTGCAAGCTCAAGAGGCGACAAGGCCTCAGGTGCTCCCTCTTTACAAAACAGTCACTACGGTGAAGGTGAGAACGCTAGTGCAGGGCAATTTAACTGCAGGTCATGCGACCAAATCGACAATTCGGAAATGGTGATGTGTGACGCATGTGACGATTGGCACCACTACACTTGTGTCAACGTTACTTCGTCAATTTCAACCAAAAACTGGGTGTGTCCGAAGTGCTTAACGAAGTGCGATGCCTTTGAGGTTATAAGTGACACACACCCTTCAGGTGAACAAGATGCGCTAGAGAAAAACGATCGCCTACCCCCTACCGTCGAAAAAAGTAAAAATAAGCCACTGTCGAGCACTCAATTACCCGTTTCGCGTAAAAAGAAGAGTTCGGTGCATGCCGAAATTAAATCTGTTAGCTCCAAAGGCTCCTTTAAGTTGAAGTTAAACAAACTAGAGGAAGAGAGGATTCTTAAACAGAAGCGAGATCAAGAATACCTCGACGCAAAATATGCACTCCTCGAGCAATTGTCGGAGGACGAAAGCGAAAGCGATGGCAGTCAGCACGGAAATGAACGTTTACAGGATTGGGTTAGAAAACAGTGTGTGAACCCAGCAGCTGCTAATAAACACGTTGAATATGCCGCGCAACTGCTTCCTTCATCTAGTAGGGACATCCACCTCGAAACAAAACGAAACCAACGTGAGCCGAATGGTATACCGAGCTTTCAGATCCCAGCAGCTACCACGCTCCCTCGCGAGAATAGGAGAAACTTAAATGGAGACGTTCTTAGTTTTGGCCATTATCATGATCAAGCCCCGGACCTCAACAGTACACAAATTGCGTCGAGGCACATTATGCATAAAGAGCTGCCGAGTTTTTCCGGTCGCTATGAAGACTGGCCACTGTTTATTAGCTGCTTCGAAAACTCAACCCGTGTTTGTGGTCTGTCAAACGACGAAAATCTCATTCGCTTGCAAAAGTGTTTGAAAGGAAAAGCCTTGGAAGCAGTCAGAGCCCAATTGTTGTATCCTGCTCAGTTGCCTAACATCATATCGACGTTGCGTATGCTTTATGGTCGTCCAGAAGCTATTATAAACTCACTGATAACGAAGATCAGATCAGAGCCATCACCAAAGAACGACCAGCTGGAGTCATTGATAAACTTTGCACTATCCGTCCGAAATATTGTTGCGACTATGGAAACAAGTGGGCTCGAATCTCATCTTAACAGTCCGTATCTACTGCAGGAATTAGTACAAAAACTGCCGAGTCATACAAAGTTGAGCTGGGGCATGTTCAAAGTAAGCGCAAACGAGCCTGCAAATCTTTCGTCGTTTAGTAACTGGTTATATAATGTTGCAGAGGGTGCGTGCCAAGTGACAGAGATCAACTTTTCAAGGTCCAGTGATCCAAAGAACGAAAAGAAGCGATCGTCTTGTATCCCGGTACTGAATGTGCACCAACCTCCAGCAAGTGCGTTCAATAGCAAAGAAAGTTTCAGTTGCATCGTCTGCCATGGTAATTGCGGGAGTATCGAACTATGTGCGAAGTTTAAGTCGCTCGATCTGAAAGATAAATGGAACATTGTTAATCGGAATGTACTTTGTCGCACTTGCCTTGTGAACCACCGTCGTCGTAAATGCACCTCCGAGAAAAGATGTGGTGTGAAGGGTTGTCTTTACAAACACCACCAGCTGCTGCATAAATATTTTGATTCAACGGTTCCCAAGGGTGTAAACCAAAACTGCAATGCACATGCGATGAGGGAGAAGCAAACGCTCTTCAAAATATTACCGGTGACTTTGTACAACGGAGAGAACGAACTACATACTTACGCATTTTTAGACGATGGTTCGTCGGTATCGCTAATTGAATCGAAGCTAGCGGAAGAACTGAAACTCGATGGTGAGAAAAACCCTTTGTGCTTAAAGTGGACTTCGGGCATACAGCAATCGGAAGAAAATTCCAAAATCGTTAATCTGCAGATCTCAGGGTACAAATCGCTGAAAAAATTCCCGCTTCTTCAGGCTCGAACGGTAGAGTCATTAGAACTCCCAGTTCAAACGATGGACTTCGACAGAATCAAGAAACGCTTCCCACACCTCCAAGGTATTCCTGCCACGTCATATCGCGACGTTCAACCTCGAATTCTAATCGGCCTTGATAATTGCACTTTGGTAAATTATCAGAAAATCCGTGAATCAAATGTTGATGAGCCAGTAGGAATCAAAACACGATTAGGATGGGTAGTTTTCGGGCCACATGAACAAAATCGAAACGGTGAACTATTTCAAACCAATCACGTAAGCTGTTTTATGTGCGACTGCCAAATAAAAATTGATGAGAGACTTGACGAATTAGTCAGAGAATACTTTCAAATCGAAAATATCGGCTCGAAGCAAAGTAAATTGCCAATGAACGCAAAAGATGAGAGGGCTCAAGCAATCCTGGACAGTACAACGACTACTGTAAACGGAAGATACGTTGTCGGGTTGCTTTGGAAAGACAGTAATAGTGTACTTCCGAACAACAGATCGCTAGCCGAGTGCAGGTTATTCGGCCTCGAGAAGCAACTTAAGAGGAACTCCCTCCTGGAGAATAAAATCGCCGAGCAAATCGAATACTACTTAAAGAGAGGATACGCTAGAAAGCTCACTAAGGAGGAGGAAATGGACCGAAACTCATCAAGAATCTGGTACTTACCTATTTTTCCAGTGGTTAATCCCAACAAACCAGCCAAAGTTCGCTTAGTATGGGACGCAGCAGCCAGTTATGCTGGCACATCGCTGAATTCAATGCTACTCACAGGCCCTGACACGCTACCCGCTCTTTCCGACGTTCTCTTCCGCTTCCGACAACGTAAGTTTGCCATTTGCGGTGACATCAAAGAGATGTTTCACCAAGTCGAAATCTTGAAGTCCGATCAACACGCTCAACGCTTTCTTTGGAGAAACAAGGACACTGGTGAAATCGAGGATTACCTAATGCAAGTGATGACGTTTGGCTCCACCTGCTCCCCTTATTGCGCTCAGTACGTTAAAAACAAAAATGCCGAGCGATATATCTCACAATATCCAAGAGCCGTTGAAGCCATCACAAAAAATCATTACGTGGATGACTATCTTGACAGTTTGGACACAGAAGAAGAAGCAGTTTGTTTGGCGAAACAGGTCATACGAATACATGACAGCTGTGGATTTGAAATTCGCAACTTTATGAGTAACTCCAGAAACATCACAGATCAACTTGGTAAGAGGTCGGGAGAAGCTGACAAGATCTTTGAGAATCGCAAAGGGCTCAACGAATCCGAAAAGGTCCTTGGGATGTGGTGGTCGCCTTCTGAGGATCTGTTCTCGTTTAACTGCAACTTTCGAAAACTAAGTGCTGAAGTTTGGGAAGGAAAAAAGGCTCCCACGAAACGAGAAGTTCTGAAAACTCTCATGAGTATTTTCGACCCGTTGGGGCTCATTTCAAATTTTCTGTTGCTCCTTAAAATATTACTTCAAGAAATATGGCGCAATAATACAGATTGGGACGAGTTAATTAAGCCCGAACATTTTCAAGGCTGGTGCCAGTGGCTTCAACTCTTACCTAAAGTGAAGACGCTTAGAATCGAAAGGTCTTACTTAAGCGAAATAAGTTCTTACGAAGACTGTCACGTCGAGCTCCACACCTTTGTAGATGCAAGCATGTCCGCATATGCTTCGGTTGCTTATTTACGTGTCTCAAGGGGCGATCAAATTGAGTGTAGCCTAGTGGCATCGAAATCGAAGGTGTCTCCACTGAAACTAATGTCAGTTCCCCGTCTTGAACTGGAACCTGCGGTCCTTGGGGTGAGGCTGGCCAAAGCTGTCGTAAAAGGACATTCGTTAGAGATACATAATCGGTATTTTTGGTCAGATTCCCGAACCGTACTTTGCTGGATAAATAGCGACAGTAGGCGTTTCAAACAGTTCGTAGCCTTTAGAGTTGGCGAAGTTTTGGAGGAATCTAACCCGAAACAATGGCGATGGGTACCGAGCCAGGAAAACATAGCCGATGAAGCGACAAAGTGGAACACCAACTTAGAGTTCTCCTCCAACAGTCGATGGTACAGAGGACCATCATTTTTATATCTTTCCGAAGACAAGTGGCCCGAAATAGCAGATAAGTTTTCAACTAACGAAGAAGCCAGGGTGCTCATTCATCGTACTTCACAAGAATCACCCATTATCGACTGCAACAGATTTTCTAATTGGAAGAGGCTAAGGAGAGCAATGGCCTACGTCTTCCGTTTCGTCAATCGAGCTCGATGGGGCAAAGAAGTAGTGCAAGATGTTTGCTTATCACCGTCAGAACTTGTAGCCGCCGAGAACTATCTGTACGGACTCTGTCAGTATCAAGTATTCGCGAAAGAGTGGGCTTTACTTAAACAAAATAAAAACGGTAACGCAAAAAATATAGCACTAGAAAAAACCAGTCCCCTGTATAAGACCAGTCCGTATATGGACGACAATAACGTTATTCGAATCAAAGGTCGCATTGATGTTGCCGAACATGTGAATTTTAGCTGCAAGAGGCCAATTATTTTGCCAAATAATCATCGGATTACCCAACTAATAATTCAAGATTTTCACGGAAGATTCCAACATAGATTCTCGGAGACTGTCGGTAACGAAATCCGACAAATATTTTATATACCAGCATTGCGAACCGCCGTGAAAAAGGTTGAAGCCGCCTGTCTACTATGCCGAATTCGACGAGCCAAGCCAATCCCGCCACTAATGGGCGATCTACCGCCTGCGAGGCTGAAAGCATTTGCAAATCCATTTTCATATGTCGGGGTGGATTACTTCGGGCCTATGTTGGTTACAGTGGGGCGACGATCAGAAAAACGTTGGGGAGTTATATTTACCTGTTTGACGACAAGAGCTATCCACATCGAGGTTGCGCATAGTTTACCAAGTGATTCTTGCATTCTTGCGATTAAGCGTTTCTGTTCCCGAAGAGGTAAACCTATCGAACTGTGGAGTGATAATGGCACCAATTTTAAAGGAGCTAATCGAGAGCTGATAAATGCAGTTGCCCATTTGTCAACAAATAACGACCTAGTCAGTGAAGTGATGAATGAAGGTATTCACTGGAAATTCATCCCGCCGTCGTCTCCACATATGGGAGGAAGCTGGGAGCGTCTAGTGCGGTCAATAAAAGAAGCCCTAGGACAAATGACAACAACGCGGAACCCTAGAGATGAACTCCTGCACAGCATGATGGCCGAAGTCGAATATATCATAAATTCAAGGCCGCTGAGTTACGTACCTATCGTCAGCGAGAACGAGGAGGCTTTGACACCAAATCATTTTTTGCTTGGGTCGTCTAATGGGATCAGATACCTCTCAAAGCTGGATGACAGCGCTGCAGCTTTAAGGAAGAATTGGGTTGCTTGCGAACATTTTGCAAACCGCTTCTGGAAACGTTGGATTAAGGAGTATCTTCCCACTTTAACCAGGCGGTCTAAGTGGTTCGTCGAGGCAAAGTCTTTAGCAGTGGGTGATGTGGTAATAATAGTAGACGAAAATAGTCCTTGAAATACCTGGCCAAAGGGAAAAATAATCAAAACCGTACCTAGCAAGGATGGCCAAGTTAGGTCAGCTATTGTAAGAACGAAAGACGGTGACTACCTGCGACCAGCCACCAAATTAGCAGTTCTCGAAGTGGGTCAGCAAGATGTTGGTAACCCGAACGATGAGTTCTGCTTACCAGGGGGGAGTGTTGCCACGCCTGGCAATAAATAAAAGTCAAATAGAAAGAGAAGAATAGGTTATAGTAGAAAAAGAAACTTAAAGTAAAAAAATAGAAAGAGAAGAATAGATTATAGTAGAATAAGAAACTTGAAGTTAAAGTAAAGAAAAACCGCCATTGCAAATTCAGAAGTAGACATGAAAAGACAAAACGTAAATTGAACTATTGAAATTTTAATTGAATTTATACTTATTGTAACTCTTTTACAGAAATTTAAAGCCGCTGAAAACTAATTTTGTGAACTCGTGTATATTAAGCACATGAAATAAAGCAAATATTATAAAGTCGATGCTGGTAATTTGGAAACTGTCTTTGCAACAAGTTTTATCATGGATAAAATCCCCCTCCTATACTTGGGAGACTTATATTGCAAATCGTGTAGCTAAGATTCAAACAAATTCAGATTTGAGAAATTGGCACTATGTTAGAGGTGAATTAAATCCTGCAGATCTTATATCGCGTGGAGAAGAACTGCGCGATCTTATGAGATCAACCATTTGGTTTGATGGTCCTGAGTTTTTAAAACAAAATGACACGTCCAATTACCAAATGGAGTATTCAATACCAGAACAGATCTCTGGCCGTCGGAAACTCAAAACGGTGTTGACTATGTCAATCCCAGATGATATAGTCACTCTAATTGATCATAAAAATTCGTTTTACACACTGCAAAAAATATTTGCATTTTGTTCTAGATTCTTAATGAGTTTCAAATCTCGTCGAGAAGAAAACAAAAATACTGGTCCATTAACAGTAAAAGATATCCAGAACGGAACCATTCTTTTGTGGAGGAGTGTTCAAATTAATTCTTTCCCCGAAGATTATAAGGCTCTTCAGGCTGGTAAGCCTCTTCACAACAATTCACAATTATTTTCTTTGAGTCCATACTTTGATATTGCAACAAAGTTGATACATGTGGGAGGAAGACTTAAACACGCTGAGATTCCTGCTCAAGCAAAAAACCAAATATTACTCCCAAAAAATAATATAGTTACAACATTGCTCTTAGATCACTTACATAAGAAACATTTACATGCTTCCCATAGAACACTGGTATCTATCTCCAGGCAAGAGTTTTGGATTTTGAGCGTAGGAAGAGAAACGCGAAAGGTACTCTCTAAATAAATCCAATGTTTCCGTGCCAAACCCAGATCCATCGATCAATTAATGGGTAATTTACCTAAGGAAAGAACAATACCGTCTCGCCCATTTCACTATTCAGGAGTGGAATTATAATGTTCGAGAAAAAACTCCAACCAAATCTTATCTTGTAGTATTTGTATGCTTTTCCACAAAAGCTGTTCATATTGAGGTGGTTAACAACCTTACCACAGAATCATTTATTAATTGCTTGAAACGCTTTGTTGGAAGACGGGGCTTATGCAATACCATATTCTGTGACAATGCCACAAATTTCGTTGGAGCAAGAAATCAATTAAAGGACGTTCAGGATTTTGTTCAGTCATCTGAAACTCAATCGTCAATCAATTCAAACTGTCTGAAAATGGGAATCAACTGGAAACACATTCCACCACGATCACCTCATTTTGGAGGCCTGTGGGAGGCAGCTGTTTAATCGGCCAAAGTATTATTATTAAAATATTTAGGAGAAGCTTCTTTAACTTCTGAAGAACTTTCAACCGTCGTAGTTCAAATTGAGTCTATCTTAAATTCCCGACCACTTACACCTAACTCGTCAGATCCCAATGACTTGCAGGCGTTGACTCCAGGTCATTTTATTTATTTATTTATTTATTCATTAAATCTACGATAATACGTCCACAGATTACGCATTAAGCCAATAAAAAAAATTAAAAATTTATATAAAATATTACAATTAAGGAAAATAATATTATTGAGAAAGGTTATGCAATAAACGTAACAAAATTATCTTAAATTGAAATCTAAACATCGAGAGATCAAGATCATTGTAGTACATATTAAAGAATTTACAACAATGAAAAATTGGCGCTCCATTGACTTCGCTTCCAGAGCCTGACATTACTGATCACAAAATCTCAAGATTAGACAAATTTCGTCAGATTCAGCATATTCAACAACATTTTTGGCAGAGATGGTCGGACGAATACCTCCACCTCCTGCAACAGAAATTAAAGTGGAAAGTGCAATCTCCAAATCTAGAAGCTGGGACAATGGTTGTTTTAAAGGATGCACACCAGCCTCCAATGAAATGGAAGCTTGGACGTGTAATCGATGTTTTCAAAGGAACCGATGGATTGGTGCGAGTAGCATATGTTAAAACGGAAACAGGAACATATCAACGAGCAATTCAAAACTTATGCCCTTTGCCTATTGAGGACAAAGAGCAGCGAAAAGAGGTTATGCAAACCCCAGAAAGAAATCAACCCACAATGAGATTAAGAAGTGGAAGATTCCTTGGCAATCCCCTGACATCATTACTATGCATGATGTGTCTATTGTCTCCATTGTAGCCTCCTTAGATATAGAACCAATAAGGGTTACTAAATTCGAAAATCACACTGGCATCTATTTTGAGGACATAGGTACTGCTAGCACTGCTAATAGTTTTTGGAACATTTATATTTTTTATAATTTGTCGTCATACTGGTTAGAACTAGGGGAAGTAAAAACTTACTTGAATAGAATGGATAAAATCTGTTTAGATGAATTAAGAGGTAATCCGTATTGTCTGCCCACAATTTCCACACTTAAACATAGAGTGGCTGTAGTTGAATCAAACAATGACCTCGTTCATAATTATCACACCTCCTATAGTAAACGGAAAAGATTTGCTAGATCTCTCTTCGAATTTATAGGAAACGTAGCACATAGTTTATTTGGAGTATTGGATCAAGATGATGCTAAAGACATACAACACCAAATTTCGTTGGTTCACCAAGATGAACAACATCTAGTACATCTCTTTAAAAAACAGAGTTCGATCGCGTATTCAACAGTTAATCTCCTTAAACGAAACAATATGCAACTCAGTCAACAATACCAAGGTTTGAAAGCTATCTTCAGAGAATCTTTTAATAACATAGAAAAACATCAAGAAATAATTGATGTTAGCCAGAGTTTCTCTTCCTTAACATCGTATCTGATTTTATCAATCACAAACCTCGAGAGGGTGCAAGATACATTACTTGACGTTCTTCTTAGCCTTAATAATGCAAAAATGAATCCCCATTTTATTTCGCCGTCACAATTCGGCAAACAACTCCAAATCATTCGCAACAATCTTCCATCTCATCTTAACATTCCAACAGCATCCGTTTTAGATATTTTTAGACTGTCATCCATTAAGGGACGAAGTCTTAATGAATCAATAGTATTTGAAACGATGATTCCTTTGGTTGATAACCAGGATTTTCAACTGTTTGATTTATGTGTACCAAAAAAATATCCATCGGATAGTAAAACGAAATTACCACAACGCATAATAAATCTAATTAAACTACGAAACTGTCTCAGACGTCAATGGCAACGATACCGAGATCCTAGACAAAGCGCTGAGGTGAAACAGCTAAATAATTTATTAAAAAATGAAATTTTTAATATCAGGAATGTGAAATGGAATCGTAAACTACAAAACCTCGACAAAAACAGCAAACCCTTTTTGAACATTGCTAAAGCACTAAAGAAAAAGAACGGCTTTGTTCCCACTTTCCAAAATTCTCTGTCTGTGTGTAGTACCAGCATCGATAAGGCAAATGCATTTGCTAATTCATTTTACGAGAATCACATGGGATTGGGAAATCCCAACTCAACAAATGAACTATTTGAAAATCAGGTAGAATATGTTGTCTGAAACTTTAACTCACTTCAAACTGACATTCCAGAAACTGCTTACGCTAGTCTTGAAGATCTGTTAGTTATCGTAAGGACTCTTCAGATACGCAAATCAGTAGGTTTTGATGGTATTGTGAAGGAGTCACAGCCAAAGACCTCTTAATTAATTGCTCTACAACTATTAACAGGTTGTCAACCTTCGACTGTGCCTCGATATCCGATCCTCTCACATTCGGCTGCATTGCATAGAAATGCATAACACTTGACTTGCTTGTGTATCCATAGAGTGCATTGTACTCGGAACAATATGATTCCCAACGGCAGGCCCACTGCCAGCCGATAGAAAAAATAAGGGATCATATTGCTTTGACTGCATGCGCGCTGTTTATGTCACAGCAATAGTCTTTGGGTATATGAGCATTTGTTTATGATAAAGGTCATTGGCGCTCACCCAAAAGAATGTGATGATGAAGCGTTTTAATCGGATATCGAAGTGTGGTCGATTGTTCGATAACCAGAATTGGAGCATAATAACGTTGTATAAATAGGGTATGAGTCTGAGAATAAATTGTTTTTAGTGATCGTGGACTCGATCGAACATACTCCCTGGTTTTAGTTAATATAAGGCATTGAGCCGACAACCATTCCAGAGAAGTTCAAAGTCGTTTCCACTACCATACCTCAACTTTGCAGTGCGAAGAGGTCTGAGCCTACAGTAGTGAATGCTTGGCGAGTTGGTAGTCGGAGCACAGCGACTCTACATACCGATCCTGTCAGGAGTTGTTCGAAAGAGTGCCAGGAGTGTGTTCTGAGAGATTGTTTGACAAAGTCAAAGTTTTCCGTTCAAGTAAAATTTTTTTTTTCCAAAGTCATAAAAATTGTTTTTTCGCGCCATAGTAAAAATGTCTAACGAACTCGAAGTCATATACCTAAAGGCAAGGGGACATGGTAATATGGTTGGCTTCTTAATGAAGAAGTACACCATACTAAGAAAGCTGATGATCGCTTATTGCAAGCGCAGACGTCTTCCCATGGATGCCGTTAAGTTTCAATACAAAGGACGCATAATCCAAGAATACGACACACCATATTCACTGGAAATGGAACAGGATAGCACAATTGAAGTCCACCTAGAACAGGCGGATGGTGGCTCATATTTACGTTAAAAAATATATTATAAAACAATTCCGCTAAATAAATTTAACAAGAACTCAGAATAAACAACAACGACAAAACTATTGGCCCGTGTCCTCTGTACATACAAGAGTACAGAAGGCATGTACATAAACACAAAAACACACCAACAAAGATGACTACAGTTAAACACAAATTACAATAACCAAACAACATCATGAGGGCGATCAAAACAAACAGCACAAACAACGTTCTAAATTTTTACCGAACACTACATTGCTTCCATCGCAAAGAGTTCCACAGGAAAAAGCGGACTTGTGTCCAAATTGATTAAATTATGTACTACAGTACTACTACTACCACATTTAAAATTAGTTATTTTAAAAAATAGTATATTTTTTATGTCAACGAAAAGAAAAACACAAGAAACATTGCAAAATTATCAAAGATGAAAAATTTCCATTAACTATTACATATATATATATATATATATATATTGTCACAAAGTACGTTTTCAAGGTTTCTTTCAATATCGGGTCTAACATATTCAAAATGCAGATTCAAAAAAAAATTTAGAACACCACAATAAAAATTTTATTGAAGTATTCGAAAGATTGAGAGAAGTAAATCTACAACTACATCCAAGTAAATGTGCTTTCCTTAGAAAAGAAGTTTTATATCTAGGTCATATAATATCAAACAAAGGTATTATACCAGATCCATCAAAATCCATAGTAATGAAAAATTATCCAATCCCACAAAATGCAGACGAAGTAAGGAGATTTGTAGCATTTGCGAACTTCTATAGAAAGTTCATACCAAATTTTGCAACACTAGCAATACCTACCGTTTATTAAAAAAAAACGTAGAATTTAAATTTTCCGAAGATTGCAATACCTCGTTTAATTTACTAAAGAATTCCTAATAAGCCCAAATATTTTACAGTTTCCAAATTTTGAAAAAGAATTTATACTCCGAACAGACGCCTCTGGATTTGCCTTAGGTGCTGTTATATTAAATTTTGATGATAAGCCCATCGCATACGCAAGTAAATCATTAAATAAAGCCGAAAAGAATTACAGTACCATAGAAAAAGAATTGCTCGCAATAGTATGGGCAGTAAAACATTTCAGACCTTATCTTTTCGGAAGACGTTTCAAAATACCAACGGACCATAGACCACTAGTATATCTGTTCTCACTAAAAGAACCTTCAAGTAGATTAACAAAATTTAGGCTAATATGAGAGGAATATAACTTTACTTTGGAGTATTCACCAGGCAAAGGCAACTGCACTGCGGATGCACTAAGTAGAATACAACTAAAGTCAGAAGACCTACAAAATTTATTTGTGTGTATCACAACGAAAGAGAATCCAACAACAGGTAAATTAGAGGAAGAAAGAATCATAAGTGAACTTCTTAAACCACCAGAAAAGGGATTAAAAATAGTCGAGTTGAAAATATTAAATAGCTGTTAGAGAAAAAGTAAAACGTTGGAACACATCCAGTTTAACAAGGTTTTATTAAGCAACTGAACTTACAATGCGTAATTCAAGTGACAAGAAGTATTCCAGAATAAAGAAAGCTTTACAAAATACTGGGAGAAAGGTACTGTGTTGCCAATGCTGTATTATAAGTACAATTCAATTTCTAATACTACCTCTCAAAACAGTGCCTTTATATAATATAATTTTAATTTTAATTTGATAATCCAAGTTTCAAAGATAAATATTCATGTTTTGATTTCAATAAAATTTTTGTTAAAACATCTGCAATCATATCATTAGATGGAACAAAATTTAAAGTTATTAAAGATTTGTTATAAATTTCTCTTATATAATGATATTTGGTGTCAATATGTTTTGACCTTGAATGAAAAACTGGATTTTTAACTAAGTTCTGTGCGCTCAAATTATCACCATTTAGTACAGTAGGACCTCTCAATGCGGAACTGAATCCAACCTCTTCAGTCAGACGCCTCAAATATACTGCTTCCTTTGTAGCTGCCACCAACGCCATGTATTCCGCCTCAGTACTACTGAGAGCCACCGTCGGTTGTTTTCGAGACTCCCATGATATAGAGCCGCCAGCAAGCATGAAGACATACCCAGTGTATGATTTACGATCGTTTACACAATTAGCCCAGTCTGCATCTGCGAACCCATGAAGTGCTTCCCCAGTTTTTCTAAATGATAGTTTATAATTTATTGTATTAAAAAGATATCTTAAAAGATGCTTAGCTGCTGCTAAATGCTCTTGACAAGGTTCAATATTAAATTGAGCTAATTTGCTTACTGCATGTTGAATGTCAGGCCTAGTCGAAACTGCCAAGTATATTAAGGACCCTATAAGTGACTGATATTGCTTTGCATTGACTCTTTTGCTGTTCGAACTATTTTCACATTTCCTTAAGACATCTCCTGGATTTAACGGAGTACAACATTTTCTTGTAGACATCATATTGTGGTTAGCTAAAAGATTCCGGATATATTGTTCTTGAGAAAGGCTTATAGAACCGGTCTTTTTATCTCTTTCAATGCCTATACCCAAGAAAAAATCTATAGGACCTTTGTCGACGATATCAAAAGCTAAACTAATTGCATGTTTGATGTTAACTATATGATTTTTCATTGAACATGCAATTATAAGATCGTCAACATAAACCGCAATAATGTTTTTGTATCCATTTTCGTTCTTCGTGTACACGCACGTATCTGCAGAGCAACGTTTGAACCCAAGAGACTTCAGTGTTCCATCCAACTTACTATTCCATTCGCGCCCGGCTTGTTTCAGCCCGTAAATAGCCTTCTTCAATCTGCAAACTTGTTTGCTTTTCGAACAGTTTTCAAAATTCTCGGGCTGCTCCATATAAATCTCCTCCTTAACTTCACCATTCAAATACGCCGATGAAACGTCAACATGATGTACTTCGAGATCATATTCCACGGCCAATGCTAAGATTAGACGAATGGTGGAGTATCTTACAACAGGCGAGAATGTTTCCGTATAGTCAAGTCCGAAACGTTGGCTGCAACCCTTTGCAACAAGTCTTGCTTTATGTCTAATAGGTTTTCCATCTTTATCATGTTTTATTGTAAATACCCACTTTGATTTAATAGCATGGCGATTGGATGGTAGATCGACGAGATCCCATGTCTTATTATTTTGTAGAGATGTGAGTTCATTTTCCATAGCTTGTTTCCATTTATGAGCATCAGATCTATTTAGAGCTTCTTTTACTGTTAATGGACTGTCGCACAATTTTACATCATTCATGAAGTAGTTATATTTAACTTCCTTTAAACGTGGCCTAAGTAATCTTGCCTTCACCAACATCATCGTTTAAACCCAAGCTATCACCCTCTGCAGCATCCTCTTCATTCTCGGCAACATTGACTTCAACTTCAGCAACATATTCATCTTCGCCATCATCATCTTCTCCGCAATCCGTTTCATAAGAATCTTCACTATCATCTGAGCAAAAACTGATATACTTCTTTATATTTTTAGACATTTTCTCCCCGTTTGACTCATTATCTTCAAAATTCAAAAGCACCAGATCCTCATTCTTCTTTTGTCCAATGTTTATGGAATTTTCTACAAATTTTACATCCCTACTCTTACATATATTCCTCGTCTTCGGATCATAGAGCCTATATGCTTTGGACTCACTAGAATAGCCAACCATAAAACATTCTACACCTCTGGCTTGAAATTTAGACTTTCCCCGGTGTTTATCTAATTTAAATGCCTTACATCCAAAAACACGAAGGTGTCCAACACTTGGTTTAGTGCCATGCCAAGTTTCATATGGAGTCTTAGAGTTTAGCAATTTCGTTGGAGAACGATTACGGAGATACACAGCAGTGTTAACTGCTTCTCCCCATAGAGAATCGGGTAATTTACTATCTAAGAGAAGACACCTGGCCATTTCTATCATGGTTCTGTTTGCACGTTCAGCAATACCGTTTTGCTGTGGAGTGTACTCTACACTTAACTGTCTCTTAATTCCCTCTATGGCTAAATACTTTGAGAACTCGGAGTTGACATACTCCCGCCCGTTATCGCTTCTGAGTATTTTAATTTTGTGAGAAGTTTCTCGTTCAACTTCAGCTTTAAATCTTTTAAAAGCATCAAAAACATCAGACTTTGCTTTCAAAAAATAAACAAAAACCATTCTGCTGAAGTCATCTATAAACAAAGTGAAATATTTCGCTCCCCCTAGCGAATTGGTCCTCATTGGCCCACAAATGTCTGTGTGAACTATTTCCAGGATCTGTTGACTTCTAATCTCATTATGTTTTGGGAACGCTGAACTACATAACTTCCCTTTGTAGCAGACTTCACAGTGCATTCGTCGAGGAGCACTAGGCAACTGTAATCCTCTGACCATTTCATGCTTATATAAATCATGCAAACTTTTATAGTTTAAATGGCCAAAACGTGCATGCCATAACAAATAATTATTGTCTAATTTACTCATTCAAAATACTTTCGAATTATGTTTCATTTTCAACAAATAAAAATCATCACATTTTTCTGCATGCAAAACCAGATTATTTTCCTCATCATAAATGTTTGCACCGTCGTTACGAAACTGAACAAAATGATTATTCTCAGCTGCTTTACATATCGAAATGAAATTAGTTTGCAATTGCGGAACGAAAAGCACATTTCTCAATTTAACCGTACGATCATCTGTAGCAATTACAACGGTCCCAATTCCCTTTGATTCTATGGAAAAATCAGCCGCTAACTGAATTTTTTCTATGTGTGAACTAATCGACGTGAAAAAACTTTCATTACAGCACATATGACAAGTTGATCCGCTATCAAAAACCCAACTGTTTCTATTAAGAACAGAAGAACTGTGCATATTAAGCATGGCAAACGATGACGTCACGCTTTTATGAGGAGAGCTTTTAGTTGCTGTACATGATGATGCATAGTGTCCCCTTCTATTGCAATTGTAGCATTTGCCTTTCACTTGACGCTTATGTTTTTTATCATGTACCTTTGGCTGCTGTTGAATGAGAAACGCTGACTCACTTATCGCTTGCGGATTGTCATGTCTCCGCTTCCCTTCTTCTAAAAGCTTTGTCTTTAGCACACTGGTAGGAGGTAACGAATCTCTCGATTCAATCGCAACCACAAAATTTTCAAAGCTTTTAGGTAGGCTAGATAATAGAATGATCGCAAGCAACTCATCTTGAAGCTTAATATCAATTTCGATTAGTTTATCGACCGTATCAAAAAACTTAATTAAATGATCGGATACCAAACCACCCTCTTCTAATTTTAACGCCAAGAGGTTTTTAAAAAGTGTTACCTTTCTAGCGGGGCCGCTTGGCTGATGCACGTCCGTTAGTTTATGCCATGCTTCCATCGCCGATGTCGAATTTTTGATGTGACCCAACTGTGCCGACTGTACGCACAGCAAAATTGTTGCAAGAGCCTTCTCATCCTTCTTTACCCATGTAGAAATTTCATCTGCATTCGCACCGTTAGCTTGCGCCTCAGGTTTAGGGCTGCTCCCCGAAACTTGTGACCAAAGCCCAGAATGTATGAGGACTGACCTCATCTGAATTTTCCAGCAATCGAAGTTATCATTCGAAAGTTTATCAATTTGATACAAGGATGAACTCATTTTGCGTCGAATTAGCTATTAATTTTTACTTGCAAATTTGATTCAAATCAATATTTGTCACGATATTTTTATATCAAAAAAAATTTTATACTTGTTAATTAAAAACGTGAGCCTGGGCCCATAACCTTTGTTAGAGAAAAAGTAAAACGTTGGAACACATCCAGTTTAACAAGGTTTTATTAAGCAACTGAACTTACAATGCGTAATTCAAGTGACAAGAAGTATTCCAGAATAAAGAAAGCTTTACAAAATACTGGGAGAAAGGTACTGTGTTGCCAATGCTGTATTATAAGTACAATTCAATTTCTAATAATAGCTTCAAAAATGAAGACGAAGATTATAGTTTATTAAAAGGTACCAGAGTTATAAGTCCAAACCTCATTGTAGGATACATTCCAGAGAATAATTGTTTGATATTAAATATGACCTTGTATAGAAACATGATAGAAATAAGAAAATAGCTTTTCACTATAACCAATAGCGGGGTCCAGACTGTCCAATTTGTTTGTCAAATTTGTTGGATGAAAAGTTGGACGGAAAAAACCCACAGCGTTTACACTCAGCAAACAAGTTGTCCAACTTCATTCTGGTCTGAATTTCAACCATGAAGGACAAAGCAGTAGCAGCGCAATTTAGGGATGAAATTTTAGAAAAGCAAGAAAAACGAAAGAAGAGGTGGACTACCTGAAAACATCATAAATGTGCACAATAAAAAAAAAAAATATTACTTCAGTCCGATGTGCACATTTTTCCAACAGAGTTTCATAGGCCTTATACGTTTTAGTTATATTTTTGTATTCTTCGCATTTTATATGCCATATCTCTAGAAAACTTTTGTAGACTTCAAACTCGCAATTTCAGGTTACAGCCATCTAATAAACTGATATGAACACTTTAGATTTAACTTTTACCACTTCTCTACTTGGAGTCAGTTCAACTTAAATTTAAATTATAAGCTTTAAACAAAAGCAACCCTTTACTTTATACTAGTTAAATGATAATTGCATTTTGGTGCCACTAAACTATTTATATTATCAATTTATCGTAATTTGCATTTTGTAGATATGTGCCCATTAAGGAAAAACTATTTTTACTTGCGACGCCCACTACCTGAAAGTATCGTAAATTCATTCCTATTTCAATGTGCCTACCTACGTGCGAGGCCCACTATCTGAAAATATTACAAATTCCGTGCGATGTGCACTACTTAAAAACATTTTTGAAATGAAATTTCTTCGAAGTTTGACGACTAGCGTTCACATTCATCCAGCTTGTTGTCCAACTTGCAAAAATTTTGAAAACCATCCAACAAATTTGACAAGCCTGTTAATGAGCGGCCACACTTTCAAATTTGGACAGTGTGATGCCAAATAATAACTATTTTGTGCTACTTTGTTATTTTTTTAAAACTCGAAGGAAGTTACTTATATCTTCGTTACCTTCTTCTGTGTTTTAAGTAAAAAAGAATTTTAAGCTTTCTCCTTCGCAACGCTCTTGATAAATATTTTGCTGATTCAACTTTTTTGCGGAGCTCGGCATAGGCTGACGCTTACACCTTGGTATAGCTTTCGTAACTCTGATGTCTTGGGTTTTAATTCTGCTGAATAGGTAAAAAGTCTATGAATTGCAGTTAAAAAATATATAACTGAATATGTTTCGTTCTTTCTGTTTTAAAAGCGATATCAGCCCAATGTGTCAGCGAAACAAACACATACAACCAAAAAATCAACCGATGACTATTACTACAACAGCAGAAACATGCTTTGACAAAATATATCTTGACTTAGTTGGACCTCTTGACGAGACGGAAAATGGGTCAAAATATATACTAACACTGCAAGACGAAATTACGAAGTTCACAGAAGCCATTGCTATACCAAATAAAGAAGCTAATACGGTAGCCAAAGGACTTGTAGAAGGCTTTATCCTAAAGTATGGAGTCTCTGCTACCATAGCTTCTGACCAAGGTACAGAATTTATAAATAGAGTTTTCAAAGATCTATGTAAGCTATTAAAGATAGAACAATTGCAATCCACCGCTTATCACCATGAAAGCATTGGAGCACTAGAAAATTCTCATAAAGTTTTAGGAGCATACCTTAGGAGTTATGTAGAAGAAAAAAAAACAGATTGGAACAACTGCTTGCCATATTATATTTTCTGTTACAACACTTCAGTACATTCAGAAACAGGATTCACCCCATTTGAAATAGTATTTGGAAGACAATGTAATTTGCCTTCAAATCTTACAAAGAAAGTGGAACAGTATACAACTACGAAGACTATGTGATAGACTTAAAACACAGACTACAAATTGCTCATAAGGATGCTAGGGATACTTTAATACAAAAGAAAATTTCTAGGAAAGATAGGTACGATTCTGATAGAAAAGCAAAAGCTCATGATTACAACGTAGGTAGTTAGGCTTGTTAGGAAACGAAAGCAGAAAGAAGTTAGATCCAATATATATAGGACCATATGAAGTCTTATCACAGGAAGGAGTAAATTGCGAAATTAAATGTGAAAGTGATTGTTCACAAGAACATATTGAAACCATTTTATATATATATGTTATTATTATAATTTGTAAAAATGCAATTTGCGAAGTTCAGAAAGAAGATTTGAAAATAAGAAATTGATTGTCAAGAAAAACTGATAAAAACCATATGTATGAATATTTTTGTGTAATTTGTGAAATTGTGAAAGAAAATGTAAAAGTAAGAAATTGATTGTATGTATGCTATTTGTGAAATTGTGAAAGAAAATGTAGAGATATGAAATTGACTTTATGGATAATATTGTATAATTTGTGAAATTGTTGAAAAAAAAAAGATGTAAAAATAAGAAATTGATTGAATGTATGTTTTTGTATAATTTGTGAACTTGTGAAATAAATGTGAACTGATAAATAGGCTAAAACCATTTAAGGCATATATGAACTAGTATTGCAAAAAAAAGAGAGACATATACATATTGTCAAAACGAATGTTCTAATATAAAAATAATTGAAAAGTAATTCTAAGAATAGAATTAATATCACCTTTAACTAATTATTATAAGAAACTATACTCAATGCATTGATCTAAGTATAGAAATCTAATATAGTTTTTTTTTTTGAAGTAAAAAAATATATACATATATTGTAAGACGTATTATAATCAAATAGTAGCTAATGTGAATATAAAAAAAAGAGGATATTGTATTGAATAAAAGAGGAAAAACAAATATATGTACCAAATACTGCAAAACATATAATGAAAAAAAGAGAACTAAATTTTAAAATGTAAATATCGCAAATGATACCAAACACTGACTAATAATGAAAAATAAACTAATCAAAATATAATAACTAATGTAAGTATCACAAAAGATACCAAAATATTAACTAAAAGTAAACATCCAGAAATAGCCACAATGTTCAATCCAATATGATAAAAGAAAAAATTTTTTTTTGATTTCCTACTCCCGTATTTGTAAAAGAGTCGTGGAAAAGTAGAAATCAACACTCTTGTCTTGATTTCTTCTTTTTCCGCAGGAAGGGTGGTGTAAGGGAGTCACAGCCAAAGACCTCTTAATTAATTGCTCTACAACTATTAACAGGTTGTCAACCTTCGACTGTGCCTCGATATCCGATCCTCTCACATTCGGCTGCATTGCATAGAAATGCATAACACTTGACTTGCTTGTGTATCCATAGAGTGCATTGTACTCGGAACAATATGATTCCCAACGGCAGGCCACTGCCAGCCGATAGAAGTAATAAGGTATCATATTGCTTTGACTGCATGCGCGCTGTTTATGTCACAGCAATAGTCTTTGGGTATGAGCATTTGTTTATGATATAGGTCATTGGCGCTCACCCAAAAGAATGTGATGATGAAGCGTTTTAATCGGATATTGAAGTGTGGTCGATTGTTCGATAACCAGAATTGGAGCATAATAACGTTGTTTAAATAGGGTATGAATCTGAGAATAAATTGTTTTTAGTGATCGTGGACTCGATCGAACATACTCCCTGGTTTTAGTTAATATAAGGCATTGAGCCGACAACCATTCCAGAGAAGTTCAAAGTCGTTTCCACTACCATACCTCATTTTTGCAGTGAGTGCGAAGAGATCTGAGCCTACAGCAGTGAATGCTTGGCGAATTGGTAGTCGGAACACAGCGACATTACAGGATTCATTTAAATGTATAAATTGGTTGATTGAACTCTTTAATTGAAAATGAATTGTATGTTATCACAATAATTAACACTTTAACACACTTGAACTTATTGCTCTCTTCTGCTCAAAAGTGTGGTGAATATGCTACGATCTTCTCACTGCACACATTTTGCATAGTTTCTTCACCACACACCTGTTGCAATTTGCCTATTGAACAAATTGAATTTTATTCTGATCGTAACCACAGCAGCGACCACACCTTTGACCAGCAGAGCAGCATCGGATAAGTATCACTTTTGTTATCTATACATACTTATATACACAATACTGAATCTAAATTATACATATATTGAATTGGTGAATGGTTTCTTTTCTTTGCTTTAATTTTTGTGGTGCGATCTAAATCATATTGGTCCTTCTGAAAGCCGAATTCTAAAAAGAATCGTGACAAAACCATATTTCACTGGGTAACTTTTTCGAGAAAGAGAAAACCTCGTGTGCGGATCATTTAATTGTGCGGTACTTGGACACTGATCGTTAATCGTCTTGAACATTAAGAACATTTTTCTGGTGTGAAGAACTTTTTTAACTATAACGCGGTGTTATAATTTGTTGAGATACCTTTTTTGCATTTGAGGTACCGTGCAGAACGTGGTTTTTTCCTTGAAATCTTTTATTTCTCGATTAAGATTGACATTTTTTTTTGGTTTTGGTATAAAATGAATGTACTTAAACAAAAACGTGGTAATGCGAAAGCATGTATAACGCGCGCGGTGGACTACATAGCCACAATCGAACCTTCTACAACAATAGAGATACTTGAAATTCGGTTAGATCGGGTTGTAGAAGCTTGGAGTGAATTTTCTTCGCTTCATTATGAGTGCCTCCAACACGTAGAAGATGAGGAAGAACTTAAAATATTTTATTATGATTTCGGGAATTATGAAGCAAAATACTTCGAAGCCCATGCGGGGCTTAAAAAAGCAATTCGTGAAAGACAGTCGGTTGAAAATTCAGAACCTAATAACCAAACCATGAGGTTAGAACACGTGGTTTCTCAACAAGGTGACATTTTGAAAGCAGTAGACTCTTCTGCTAAAGATAAGGAAAAAATTAAATTACCTCCGATCACAATCCCTAAATTTTTTGGTGATTACAAAGACTGGCCGTCTTTTCGCGATTTATTTTTGGGCTCAGTCGATACAAAATCATATCTGTCGTCAACTCAAAAGTTCCACTATTTGAAATCGGTGTTGGGTGGAACAGCGGCTGATCTCATTCAGCATATAAAAATTTCGGATGCTAATTATACTGAGGCATGGGATAGACTTGAAAGGCGTTTTGATCGTGTTTTGATTGTCCAATCCTTTGTTCAAATGTTTTTATCACTTCCGTCGGTAGGCAATTCAAATGCTCACAATCTACGTAAGGTAACAGACGGGGCAGATGAAGTGGTTCGAGGGTTGAATGCGTTAAATAAAACAGGTCGTGACCCGTGGCTTATATATATTTTATTCGGTAAGCTAGACAACGATACCAAGCAGGCGTGGTCAGAAGAAATCGGTTCTCGTGAAGATGCGTCGATTAACGAACTCATTGAATTTCTTGAAAGACGTTGTGATGCGCTGGAAGCCTGTGAAACTCTCAATCGTGCAACCACATCGCGTGGGAAACAATCGGGTACTATTCGAGCTCTAGTTTCTGAATCTGCGAATGTGAAATCACAATGTCCAATGTGCAAAGACTCTCATCAATTGTATCAGTGCTCTAAGTTTGTAGGATTAGACATTCCGTCTCGTAGACTTTTTACAAAAAATAACTCGGTTTGTTTCTGTTGCCTGCGATCAGGTCATTCATCAAATAGATGTCGGTCGTCTTTTCGTTGTCGCGTTTGCAAGGCC
The DNA here is from genome assembly GCA_914767635.1 of Melanostoma mellinum. Classification (NCBI taxonomy): domain Eukaryota; kingdom Metazoa; phylum Arthropoda; class Insecta; order Diptera; family Syrphidae; genus Melanostoma; species Melanostoma mellinum. The sequence continues at coordinate 88,656,566 of OU612058.1, forward strand.
CGTCGTCATCACCTTGTACATCAAGATGACGGAACAAATTCAGCATCAACTGGTAGCTCTTCAACATCTTTAAATTCATCATTGAAGCCTATTACGGTTGCTTCTTTAGTTAGTAACCATTCGATGAAGTTAGGCCTTCGTGTGCAGACTATTCTGCCAACTATTCTTGCTAAAATTAAAAACAAATGGGATGAGGTTATTGAAGTGCGTGTTCTGTTAGATACGGGTTCACAGTCTTCGTTTATTACTGAGTCATTCACTCAAAGGCTTGGGCTACCACGAACTCATGCCCGAATTCCAGTTATGGGACTATCTTCAACTGATGCTGGATATACAAAGGGATGTCTGTCGCTAAATCTTCTTTCTCGCTTATCAGATTCTCAAATATCAGTTGATGTTTTCGTTCTCAGAAAATTAACGTCAAATTTACCGTCTAAATCATTTGATAAATCAACATGGGAGTATATCAGAAATCTAGACTTAGCCGATCCTAGTTTTAATATTAAAGGCCCTGTTGATATTATTCTTGGATCAGATAAAGTTTGGTCAATTTTAGAATCAGAGAAGATTGTTGGACCACCTGGGAAGCCATTTGCTCAAAATACATCTTTTGGTTGGGTGATTTCTGGAGAATTATTGGATGTAGATAATCAAAATCATCGCGTATCGAGTTTTCAAGCTTCGGTTGATGTAGATGCTCTCTTGCAACGGTTCTGGGACCTAGAAGAGGTCAATTCGCGTTCACCTTTAGATACCTTCAATGATCCAGCTGAAAACCATTTCCGACAAAATTTCTCACGATCTGTGGATCGAAAATACATTGTGTCTCTACCATTTAAACACCTAAACCAAGCTTTGTTGGCACTCTGAAGGCTGCGATGTCGCGGTTACATTCGATGGAACGTAGGTTTCAAAGGGATTCTAATCTACAAACCAAATATTCGCAGTTTATGCAAGAGTATATAGACCTAGGGCATATGGAAGTAATCCCTCGCGAAGAAATATATAAGGACATTTCACTCCAATTTTACCTTCCTCATCACGCGGTACTAAAACCGGATAGTTCCACGACAAAACTACGCGTTGTATTCGATGGCTCGGTTAAAGACTTGAACGGAAACTCGCTTAATAGCCATTTGTTAATCGGCCCACCAATTCAACGGGATTTAATCGGCGTGTGCTTGCGCTTTCGCCAACATCGGTTCGTGTTTACTGCCGACATAGTAAAAATGTTCCGACAAATTTGGGTATCCGAAAATGACTTAGATTACCAACGTATTGTTTGGCGTGAGTCTCCGACTGATGAAATTCAACACTATCGTTTGAAAACGGTAACATATGGTACCGCCTCAGCCCCGTTTTTATCGGTTCGGGTTTTACAACAAATTGCTCTTGATTATGAGTCGGCTTATCCAAATGCCTCTAGGGTGTTATTGAATGATGTTTATGTGGACGATGTTATGACGGGGGCAAGTTCAATCGAAGATTTACTAAACTTACAGTCTGAACTCATTGCGTTATTGTCAGAAGCCGGTCTTCAACTAAGGAAATGGAGTTCAAACTGTTGGACTTTACTTGCGCGACATAATCTGGACGATTGTGAATATTCGTTTGTTGATCCGGAACGATCGCAATCTCTAGTCAAGGTATTAGGAATGTTTTGGAATCCGTCTGCGGATGTCTTTTCGTATCGCATTACGTTACCTGGAGACCCCCCTGCAGTGACTCGACGAACATTGTTATCGGAAATAGCAAGAATTTTTGACCCACTTGGCCTTCTTGCTCCTTCGGTTATTTTGTTTAAACTAATGTTTCAAAAACTTTGGTCCTCAGAATTAAAATTGGATTGGGATGATCCTCTTCCTTCGAAACTTTCTGATGAATGGCTCGCATATCGAAAACACTTGTCATGTTTTGAACAAATTCAAGTTCCACGAAATATATTTTCATACGAAGATGAAATAGAATTGCACGGCTTTTCTGACGCCTCGATGCTTGCTTATTCTGCTGTCGTTTATGCAGTATCAAAACATTCTGATAACACAACCAAAATCACAATCGTCGCCGCAAAAACTAAAGTAGCTCCTGTTAAACCTGTCTCTATTCCACGTCTCGAGCTTTGCGGTGCTCTTTTATTATCACGGTTAAAAACTATTGTTAAATCATCTTTAAAAAAATTGAACGTTAATCAAACCATCGCTTGGTGTGACTCAGAAATAGTGTTACATTGGCTATCTTCACCTCCTCGTCGCTGGACAACTTTCGTCGCGAACCGCACCGCAGCAATTTTAGAAGTTTTACCAAGGAGCTGTTGGCGCTATGTTCCTTCGGAATCGAACCCTGCTGATTGTGCGTCCAGAGGTGTTTCACCATCGGTTCTGTTTCAGCACTCAATTTGGTGGAATGGTCCAACCTGGCTTGCAGAACCTGAAGTGCAGTGGCCCAAATCTGAATTGTCTGCAAAGGTATTCAACCATGACGTGCTGGAAGAGAGGCCAGTTGTAAGGCATGCACTGGTCATGGCGTTTGATAATCATGTCTTCGACGATCTCATTAAAAAATTCTCGTCGTGGTTTCGTTTACTTAGAGTTACTGCTTATGTTATGCGATTTATTTCAAACATAAAACAACCATCTGTTAGAGTTTGTCATGGACTTACGTATGCGGAAATTCGGAACGCGAAAATAGCTATTTTGAAATTTATTCAATGGAACGCGTATCCAGATGACATTCAAAATCTGAAAACAACAAGTCAGCTGCCTTCAAACTCTAAGCTGCTACGATACTCAGCTTTTCTCGATAATGAAGGATTGCTTCGCGTTGGGGGACGAATAAAATCTGCATCTGTTTCATTTAATATTAAACATCCTATTATCGTACCAAAATATAACCCAGTTTCTAATCTCATTATTTCAGACATACATACCCGATTCATGCATGCTGGAATATCTGAAACCTTCGCTTTTGTACGGCAGGAATTTTGGATAATGGGCAGTAGGAATCTTATTCGAAAAATCATCCATCAATGCCACAAATGTTTTATGCAGAGGAAGTTAACCAGCCAACAGATAATGGGTGATCTCCCATCTTGTCGAATACAACCACAAATACAGGGGTAGATTATGCTGGCCCATTGACAATACGTTTATTCTGCTGTCGAAAGGCTAAACAATCGAAAGCATACATAGCACTGTTTGTATGTATGAGTACGAAGGCAATACACTTGGAGCTAGTGAGTGACCTTACCACAGATGCCTTCATTGCAGCATTTCGTCGATTTATCTCTCGTCGGGGTAAATGTTCGAACGTCTACAGCGATAATGGGACAAATTTTCAAGGTGCTCGCCGGTGTCTTAACGAGATGCATAAATTAGTTATGGCACAAGCCCACAATGATGTCATCACTAACGTTCTGGCCAGGGATGGAATCACGTGGCATTTCATTCCTCCGTCTGCCCCACATTTTGGTGGATTGTGGGAGGCAGGCGTGAAGTCAGTGAAACTTCATTTGCGCCGTGTTGTCGGTGACTCCATTTTTTCTTATGAAGAATTATATACATTTTTAGTTCAAATAGAAGCAATTCTCAATTCTCGTCCTTTATGTTCAATTTCCGATAGTGACTTAAACCCTCTAACCCCAGCTCACTTTCTTATAGGTGAACCACTGACAGCTGTTCCAGAACCTAGCAATTTGGATACTCCAATCAACAGGCTTTCTCATTGGAATCACGTTCAGAATTTGGTGCAGGGATTTTGGAAGAGGTGGCACGCGGAGTATCTAACAACGCTTCAAGAGAAACCAAAGTGGCAACGACAGCAAATTAATTTCAAGGTTGGGGATCTAGCAGTCATTAAGGAACCCAATCTACCACCTACAAAATGGATATTGGGCAGAGTCATATCTGTTCACCCTGGAGCAGATCAACACGTACGAGTTATGACACTAAGAACGGCGGCTGGAACATTTATCCGTCCCATAACGAAACTGGCCTTATTACCGACGTCCTGAAACGTGTTCAGGGGGTCCGGGATGTTTAGGATTCATTTAAATGTATAAATTGGTTGATTGAACTCTTTAATTGAAAATGAATTGTATGTTATCACAATAATTAACACACTTGAACTTATTGCTCTCTTCTGCTCAAAAGTGTGGTGAATATGCTACGATCTTCTCACTGCACAGTGCACACATTTTGCATAGTTTCTTCACCACACACCTGTTGCAATTTGCCTATTGAACAAATTGAATTTTATTCTGATCGTAACCACAGCAGCGACCACACCTTTGACCAGCAGAGCAGCATCGGATAAGTATCACTTTTGTTATCTATACATACTTATATACACAATACTGAATCTAAATTATACATATATTGAATTGGTGAATGGTTTCTTTTCTTTGCTTTAATTTTTGTGGTGCGATCTAAATCAACAGTATAAAAAATATTTTTCTTAAACAACTGCCCAAAATCGGTTTATAGTACCTTCTATTTATATGTAACAGCTGCATTACGTTTTAATATTTTCCTTTATCGTGGAATGTAGCGAAGGTTGTACCAATTTTAAAACCTGGAAACCAACCAAATGTTATAAAGAACTATAGACCGATAAGTCTTTTGAGTTGCACAAGTAAGATTTTTGAACGGCTCATTAAGTCCAAATCATGAAAATTTATTGTTCAAAGGAACATTTGTCCTCCGCAGCAATTTGGATTTCGGGAACAACACAGTACAATAAATCAAGTAAATCGAATAACTACACATGTTCGATTTAATTTCAACATTCAAAAGTCCACTGGCCTGATACTCTTAGACGTTCAGAAAGCATTTGATAGTGTTTGGCATAATATTGAAAATATTGAATCACATCTAAAAACGTGTGCATCCCTGAAAACAGCAGTGTCAATTTTTTACTCATGATCTCTCTAGAGAAAGATCATTCAAAGCTGTTCTCTTTGGTCTAGATACAGTATCAACTACCGATCTAAGAACTGAACTCATTAATCTTGGACTTAAATGCAAAGATGTTAAATTAGTGTCAAAACGTTATGAGCAATACACCGACATTTTTATACTGTCTGCTTAGAACAAGGTTCTGCCCGCTTAAATGACTTAAAAACCATTAAATCTATTTATCGCACTCAAGTGAGGTGGGACTACTAACGTCGTCGTGTGTTAAGCATAACGCAGTGTCACAACTGCCAATTGTTTGGCCGTGGACAAAAAACTGTAATATTAAAACCTTTTGTGCGAACTGCGCCGGTAATCACAAAACTGTCTAATGCAGTGTTAATGATAAGGTGCAATGTGCAAATTGCAAAGAGCGCCACAAATCTACTGATACTGACAGTAGTTGTAAGAGTAGACAACACTTTCTGAACATCAAAGAGAATACTTCACACCTACATGGTAAGTTTCGTAATTATTCCACTCAACATAATGTTAAATCTCACCGTCCAACGACAACATTTATAAATTCTATTAAGAATTCTCCTCCCCTAAAAACTTTACCAAGAAGAGATCAATCCAGTTTTGCGCGAAACACAAGCAGACCTATGCATCCCATGGCAGCGCCTATGCCTCCACCTCCTCCCGAGCCTAGTCAAAAATGGACAAACCAGCCCACTGGGAAAACAACGACTGACGATTCACTTTTTTCAATGGAAGAGATCAAGTCTCTCACCATTGAGATGACAACTCAGCTTAGCCAATGTGCAACGAAAGCAGATCAATTTAATGTTATCGCCCAGTTAGCGATTAAGTATTTGTATATAGCAATGGCAAGTAATTAAACAGTGAATGTTATATAATGGAACGTTCAGAGCATTCGCAACAAATCTCTTGATTTTTTTTTTTTTTTTGGAAATTCTGTTTCCAAATAACCGAACTTATTTTATCCGTCAGATAGAAGAAAAAGCCCACAATAGATTTCGTTCTTACAAATGATTCATCTCTTTTTTCGCAACCTGTTGTTTGCAATGACCTGTCATCCATCCACCTACCTGTAAAGTGTGGAGTTTTAGAGTATCCGTGCACAAGCTCGAGATATTACTATGACTTCAGAAAAGCAAGATGGTCAAGGTTTAAAAACACAATTCAAAGTCGTCTACAACATAAAGACACAAATTTAGATCATATCGAATCCGCCGAACAAATAGATACAATAATTGAAAATTTCGATTCCACAATATCCGAAAGCATAGATTTATGTGTACCAAAAAAATATCCATCGGATAGTAAAACGAAATTACCACAACGCATAATAAATCTAATTAAACAACGAAACTGTCTTAGACGTCAATGGCAACGGTCGGTACCGAGATCCAAGACAAAGCTCTGAGGTGAAACAGCTAAATAATTTATTTAAAAATTAAATTTTTAATATCAGGAATGTGAAATAGAACCGTAAACTACAAAACCTCGACAAAAACAGCAAACCCTTTTTGAACATTGCTAAAGCACTAAAGAAAAAAAATGGCTTTGTTCCCACTTTCCAAAATTCTCTGTCTGTGTGTAGTACCAGCATCGATAAGGCAAATGCATTTGCTAATTCATTTTACGAGAATCACATGGTTCCCAGTCCCAACTCAGCAAATGAACTATTTGAAAATCAGGTAGAAGATGTTGTCTGCAACTTAACCCCACTTCACATTGACATTCCAGAAACTGCTTACGCTAGTCTTAAGATCTGTTAGTTATCGTAAGGACTCTTCAGATACGCAAACCAGTAGGTTTTGATGGTATAAAAAATATTTTTCTTAAACAACTACCCAAAATCGGTTTATAGTACCTTCTATTTATATTATATGTAACAGCTGCATTAGGTTTTAATATTTTCCTTTGTCGTGGAATGTAGCGAAAGCTGTACCAATTTTAAAACCTGGAAACCAACCAAATGATATAAAGAACTATAGACCGATAAGTCTTTTGAGATGCACAAGTTAGATTTTTGAACGGCTCATTAAGTCCAAATAATCAAAATTTATTGTTCAAAACAACATTTGTCCTCCGCAGCAATTTGGATTTCGGGAACAACACAGCACAGTAAACCAAGTAAATCGAATAATTAGGTAAACATGTTCGATTTAATTTCAACATTCAAAAGCCTACTGGCCTGATACTCTTAGACATTCAGAAAGCATTTGATAGCGTTTGGCATAATATTGAAAATATTGAATCACATCTAAAAACGTGTGCATCCCTGAAAACAGCAGTGTCAATTTTTTACTCATGATCTCTCTAGCGAAAGATCATTAAAAGTTGTTCTGTTTAGTCTAGATACAGTATCAACTACCGATCTAAAAACTGAACTTTCACAAAATAAAGAAAAAAAAAGTCAGCAGGAGTCGACGCCATACGCAATGTTGTGCTACGAAACCTTCCTTCGGAACCGGTGGACATATACACCAAGCTGTTCAACAATGCGCTGCATAATGCATATTATCCGGTGCGCTGGAAGACGGCAATGGTCAATGGTAAAAGGTAAAGGATGGTTCCAATCCAGCAAATCTTCGATCAAATAGTCTTCTTCTGAGTATCAGCAAGGTATGAATGAATGAATGAATTAATGAATGAATCAATTTATTTCATGTTACTATAATTACAAAATTGTTTAACAGAATGTTTAACAGTTTATCAATATTTTTTTTTGTTACATAATAATTTCATATTCAAAGGAAAGAAAACTCTAAAAACAGAAAAAAGAAAAATGACTTATGTTGAGTGTCAATAGTATTAAATAAAAGAACTTTGGTTAGTAATACTAATTACAAGGAAAGACCCTATTAACTTAGTGAATATAATTCATGATAAAGAAATTGGTTAAGAGATAAGCAAAAGCGCGTGTTACTTAAATGAAGCGAAGCAAAGAAGTGACAATTGATAAATGCAAATGTTTACATATGACATTGAAAGATGACATCGATGAATAGGACATTTCATGATTTTGTTATGGTGCATTCACATCATTTCCCCATGCATAATTTAGATATAATTATTATTATTATTATTATTATTATTATTACTATTATTATTATTATTATTATTATTATTATTATTATTATTATTATTATTATTATTATTATAATTATTATTATTATTATTATTGTTATTAATATTTTTATTATTATTTATTTATCATTATTATTATTATTATTATCATTATTATTATTATTATTATTATTATTATTATTATTATTATTATTATTATTATTATTATTATTATTATTATTATTATTTTTAGTATTATTATTATTATTATTATTATTATTATTATTATTATTATTATTATTATTATTATTATTATTATTATTATTATTATTATTATTATTATTATTATTATTATTATTATTATTATTATTATTATTATTATTATTATTATTATTATTATTATTATTATTATTATTATTATTATTATCATTATTATTATTATTATTATTATTATTATTATTATTATTATTATTATTGTTATTATTATTATTATTATTATTATTATTATTATTATTATTATTATTATTATTATTATTATTATTATTATTATTATTATTATTATTATTATTATTATTATTATTATTATTATTATTATTATTATTATTATTATTATTATTATTATTATTATTATTATTATTATTATTATTATTATTATTATTATTATTATTATTATTATTATTATTATTATTATTATTATTATTATTATTATTATTATTATTATTATTATTATTATTATTATTATTATTATTATTATTATTATTATTATTATTATTATTATTATTATTATTATTATTATTATTATTATTATTATTATTATTATTATTATTATTATTATTATTATTATTATTATTATTATTATTATTATTATTATTATTATTATTATTATTATTATTATTATTATTATTATTATTATTATTATTATTATTATTATTATTATTATTATTATTATTATTATTATTATTATTATTATTATTATTATTATTATTATTATTATTATTATTATTATTATTATTATTATTATTATTATTATTATTATTATTATTATTATTATTATTATTATTATTATTATTATTATTATTATTATTATTATTATTATTATTATTATTATTATTATTATTATTATTATTATTATTATTATTATTATTATTATTATTATTATTATTATTATTATTATTATTATTATTATTATTATTATTATTATTATTATTATTATTATTATTATTATTATTATTATTATTATTATTATTATTATTATTATTATTATTATTATTATTATTATTATTATTATTATTATTATTATTATTATTATTATTATTATTATTATTATTATTATTATTATTATTATTATTATTATTATTATTATTATTATTATTATTATTATTATTATTATTATTATTATTATTATTATTATTATTATTATTATTATTATTATTATTATTATTATTATTATTATTATTATTATTATTATTATTATTATTATTATTATTATTATTATTATTATTATTATTATTATTATTATTATTATTATTATTATTATTATTATTATTATTATTATTACTATTATTATTATTATTATTATTATTATTATTATTATTATTATTATTATTATTATTATTATTATTATTATTATTATTATTATTATTATTATTATTATTATTATTATTATTATTATTATTATTATTATTATTATTATTATTATTATTATTATTATTATTATTATTATTATTATTATTATTATTATTATTATTATTATTATTATTATTATTATTATTATTATTATTATTATTATTATTATTATTATTATTATTATTATTATTATTATTATTATTATTATTATTATTATTATTATTATTATTATTATTATTATTATTATTATTATTATTATTATTATTATTATTATTATTATTATTATTATTATTATTATTATTATTATTATTATTATTATTATTATTATTATTATTATTATTATTATTATTATTATTATTATTATATTATTATTATTATTATTATTATTATTATTATTATTATTATTATTATTATTATTATTATTATTATTATTATTATTATTATTATTATTATTATTATTATTATTATTATTATTATTATTATTATTATTATTATTATTATTATTATTATTATTATTATTATTATTATTATTATTATTATTATTATTATTATTATTATTATTATTATTATTATTATTATTATTATTATTATTATTATTATTATTATTATTATTATTATTATTATTATTATTATTATTATTATTATTATTATTATTATTATTATTATTATTATTATTATTATTATTATTATTATTATTATTATTATTATTATTATTATTATTATTATTATTATTATTATTATTATTATTATTATTATTATTATTATTATTATTATTATTATTATTATTATTATTATTATTATTATTATTATTATTATTATTATTATTATTATTATTATTATTATTATTATTATTATTATTATTATTATTATTATTATTATTATTATTATTATTATTATTATTATTATTATTATTATTATTATTATTATTATTATTATTATTATTATTATTATTATTATTATTATTATTATTATTATTATTATTATTATTATTATTATTATTATTATTATTATTATTATTATTATTATTATTATTATTATTATTATTATTATTATTATTATTATTATTATTATTATTATTATTATTATTATTATTATTATTATTATTATTATTATTATTATTATTATTATTATTATTATTATTATTATTATTATTATTATTATTATTATTATTATTATTATTATTATTATTATTATTATTATTATTATTATTATAATTATTATTATTATTATTATTATTATTATTATTATTATTATTATTATTATTATTATTATTATTATTATTATTATTATTATTATTATTATTATTATTATTATTATTATTATTATTATTATTATTATTATTATTATTATTATTATTATTATTATTATTATTGGATGGGCGTTGTACTATTCGGGTAGGCTCTGATTGGTGCTAACTTGGCGGCGCCCAGATGCTGTAACTTATAGTACACCTCAATTGTGCTTACTATACCTCCAAGCGGTATCCACTGGGACCTGGGATGCTCCGTCCAGAGCTGACCTGCTAAACTAGTAAGTGCGAGTGTTGATAAGGGAATCCGGAACAAAGAATTGTGATCGATCAACACTATAATTGCTCTGCGAACAATGACTGACTGCACGAATCTCAGTGGTCTACGAGAGCTTTCGTGTAAATATCCCAGCGGATGAATTTGAAGGACAGAATCAACGGTGGACTTCAGCAGCCATAAAAGCAGAAACCCCTGAAAGAGCTACTCCAACATATTTGGTTTAAAGGTCTTTTGGGGTCTTTCAATACTAGGACAGGGTATTGAAGTAGAGATGGTGGCGGACGAGCTCCTGGTGAGCCAACGGCAGCACTCACACCCCTGCAGCAGGGTACTGACTCTGGATACTCCAGCCCTTTGTGTCCGAAGGGATCCAAAAGGACCTGGCCCTCCAGGTTGGGGGTTGTGCGTAGGGTTAACTACCCAACCACGTAAAAAAAGCCCAGTTCCGAAACAATCAACAGCCTCGGATAACGATAATGATTTCAAAGTTGACGACCCATGCAAACGAAAAAAGGACAACGACCTCCGGATCTGCACTTGGAACGTAAGATCTCTTAACGGACTAGGTGCAGCTGGAGAATTAGCGGACGCCCTGGACTGCTGCAAAGCAGACATAACCGCCATCCAAGAAGTGCGATGGAGTGGACCGGGCATAAAGAAGATGAAAAACTGTGACATATACTATGGCGACTGCTACAGACAATAGAAAAAGCGTTTATTTGGGTGCGGATTTGTCGTTAGAGGTAGACTCAGGGATAAGGTGATTAGCCAAAATCCAGTCAATGAGCGTATAATGACCATCCGCATCAGGGCTAAATTCGCCAACATTAGCCTTATATGCGCCCACGCCCCCACAGAAGAGAAAGACGACGATTCCAAAGACTGTTTCTACGAGCTCCTCGAAGAAACATATGAGCAATGCCCTAGATACGACGTGAAAATCGTTCTTGGCGATTTCAACGCAAAACTAGGGAAGGAGGACATCTTTGGAAACACAATCGGTAAGCATAGCCTCCACGACAAAACCTCCGAAAACGGATTGAGACTAATCGATTTGGCTGCGGGGCTAAATCTTGTTGTAAGTAGTACACGCTTCCCGCATCTCAAAATTCATAAAGGCACATGGCGATCCCCAGATCAATTAACCGTCAACCAAATTGACCATGTTGCGATCGACGCAAGGCACTCTTCCAGTGTGCTAGATGTCCGAACTTTCCGAGGGGCCAACTTTGACTCGGACCACTACCTTGTTGTAGCCAAGGTACGAATGAGGATATCTTGTTCACGACCAGCACGAACTAACGCTGTGAAGAGATATGACGTCGGAAAGCTACAATCGCAAGAGATTGCCAATGCCTTTTCCAATCGAGTGTCCCTTCAATTATCCTTGAATCCCATGCCGCCAGCATTGAACATTGAAGAACAGTGGCAGCAATGCCAAGAAGCCATCAGAACCGCTGCCTCTGAGGTTCTGGGTTTCACTCGGCCACCAAAACGAAACCCATGGTTCGATGAAGAATGTAGGCAGGCAAATGCAGCCAAGCAAAGAGCACGACAAATGCTTTTGCAATCACGAACGAGGGCTGCTTACGATCGGTATAACGAGATTTACAAGGAGAGAAGAAGGGAAGAACACCGACTTCTCAAAAAGAAAAAGAAGCAGCATGAGAAGCGCTCGTTTGAGGAAATAGAGAGGTGCCATGACAGGAACGAGACTCGGAAGTTTTACCAAAAGGTAAAAAGATCCTGCCAGGGTGGCAAACCCCGAACTCAAGCCTGTAAAGACCAGCAGGGAAACATAGTTATAGAGTCACAGTCGCTACTGAGGATCTGGAAAGATCATTTCTGCAGACTGCTTAACGGCGATGAGGACACAAATTCCGCTGTCAGGCAGACTGCCCCATTCAGCCTGGACGATGATCAAGAATGCCGTCCTCCCGACCTAGAAGAAGTTAAGCTTGCTATATGCAAACTTAAATCGAATAAGACTGCAGGTGCAGATGGCCTTGATGCCGAACTTTTCAAGGCAGCTGGAGATCAGTTGGAAAGGAGCATGCACCAACTGATCTGCATGATATGGTCGAAAGGAAGCATGCCCGATGAATGGAACCTCAGTATCGTATGCCCGATCCTAAAGAAAGGAGACCCTCACAACTGCGCCAATTATAGAGGGATAAGCCTCCTTAACGTCGCTTATAAGATCTTGTCTGCTGTAATATGTGAACGTCTGAAACCCCACGTCAACAACTTGATAGGTCCTTATCAATGTGGTTTTAGACCGGAGAAGTTCACAATAGACCAAATTTTCACATTACGGCAGATCTTGGAAAAAACCCGAGAACATAATATCGATATTCACCATCTCTTTATCGATTTCAAGGCCGCGTATGACAGTATCTACAGAGACGAGCTGTACAGAGCCATGTCTAGTTTCGGCATCCCTGCAAAACTCGTACGACTATGCAGGATGACTTTGGAGAATTCACGCTGCTCCGTCAAGGTCGGTAAAGAACTCACCGAGACCTTTAATGTCGAAAAAGGTTTTAGGCAAGGCGATAAACTGTCATGCGATTTCTTCAACATCATACTTGAACAGATTGTAAGAAACTCAAACGTCAACACCAGAGGAACAATCTTTCAAAAGTCTGTGCAATTGCTCGCATATGCAGACGATATTGACGTAATGGGAAGAAAAAAGCGTGATGTCATAGGTGCTTTTGCGAGTATTGAAACAGAAGCGGCAAAAATGGGTTTGATGGTTAATGAGGGCAAAACAAAGTATATGCTGTCATCAAACAAGGACACAGACGAATTGGACAAAACGTCACAATAGACAGACATAACTTCGAGGTAGTACAGGACTTCGTCTACCTAGGATCCGCTGTAGACACGGACAACAACATCAGTGCGGAGATCAAGGAGATCAAACGGAGAATAACTCTTGCCAACCGTTGCTTCTTTGGGTTACGAAGGCAATTGAGAAACAAAACCCTCTCCAGAAAAACCAAGGTAACCTTATATAAGACCTTAATCATCCCAGTCCTGCTTTACGGCGCGGAAGCATGGACCTTATCGAAAGCGGATGAGGAAACCCTTGGTCGTTTCGAAAGAAAAATTCTCCGAATGATCTTTGGTCCCGTATGCGAAGGCAATGTGTGGAGAAGAAGATACAACAACGAGCTGTATGAGCTGTACCGCGACATGGGCATAGCCAGAAGAGTACGCATCGCGAGGCTACGATGGTTGGGCCATGTTGAGCGGATGGACCCAAACACTCCGGCTCGTCGGGTGTTCGAAAGCACATTGCAGGGAAATCGCGGAAGGGGAAGACCTCGTCTTAGGTGGCGCAATCAAGTGGAGGATGACCTCAACCGACTTGGAGTGCGAAACTGGAGAGAGCTCGCCCGAAATAGAAGTCGTTATCGAAGGATGTTGGTTGAGGCCCAGGTTCACCCCGAACTGTAATGCCCACCTAAGTAAGTAAGTATTATTATTATTATTATTATTATTATTATTATTATTATTATTATTATTATTATTATTATTATTATTATTATTATTATTATTATTATTATTATTATTATTATTATTATTATTATTATTATTATTATTATTATTATTATTATTATTATTATTATTATTATTATTATTATTATTATTATTATTATTATTATTATTATTATTATTATTATTATTATAATTATTATTATTATTATTATTATTATTATTATTATTATTTTTATTATTCTCGGGGGTTTTGTAGTTTTTCCCCTTGGGGACGCGTCCTCAGGTGGCGGATAGAGGAACGCTCGGCATTTCTCTGAAATGCAGGGTATGTGGGGCATAAAATACCACACGCGGACCAACAAAAACTACTATGTGAAGGAACACAGAACAATAAACCAAATATGGATAGAGTAAACAGTGGGAGTAACATTACGGTGCAGGGATTCGGAACCCCAGTACCGGCGTCTGTCAGGGGTGAGCACGCGGGCTCCGAGACGTCGACATCCAGTGACTGCAAGAAAAATGAAAATCAATCCGTAACCATTGGAGTGGTAAACTTGGCTCCTATGGCAGGAAATGCTACATCGAAGACCTTACGCACCCCACCAGCGAAAACCGGAACTCCAGTGGGACAGAGCCAGAAAAAAGAATTGCTCCCTTCCGCTATACGGGAAATCTTCCAAAGATCGGAAGAAACAAAAACTGCGGCGGGAAAACCAAGGACTTCTGGGATTTCAGCGGAAATACAAAAATGTCTCGAGGTTCTACGGTCCATGAAAATAGCATGCACGAAGCAGAAAAATATCAGCATGGATATCAAAAATGGCATCGCGATAATGGAAGAATCTCTGGACAAAATCTCCTGGGAATAAAAGACCAGAGCTGCAGAAACAGTGGAGGTTTCGAGTCTTATGGATGCAAATCGGATGGAGATCACTAGAACAGAAGATAAAGACACGCAAACGGAGGAAAAGGATAAGAACGGAGAAAAATCTCCAGCGAACGCCAGGCACCACAATTATTGCGGTGAAATGGACAGGACTTCACAAAAGGAAACAAATGGAAGCAACAATGAAAGAGCCAACAGTAAGAGGCCACCCTCAAGCCCACTTAGAAACGCAGAGGACAAAAGAAGAAGAGACTCCACTGAAAGGAGTACTCAAGAAAAGGAGCCAAAACTGCCAGTGCGTGAAAGCTACTCAAAGGTCCTGAACTCAGGTAGAAAGGACAGAACAGTTCAACTACCTGCCCCAGGGAAAAAAGAAGGCAGACCAAAAAGCCAAACCAGGGAGACCCAGGAGAAGAAAACGAAAAAGCCCACGCGCCGAGAATCATCAGAAGCCATTCTAATAAAACCAATGGGAAATGAAACATACTCTGACATCCTGAAGGAAATCCGAGGGAAGGCAAACCCAGACGAGTCGAACACAGTCGTGAAAAAGATTCGTGAAACAAGAAGAGGAGAAATCTTGCTAGAACTCGGAGCAAAAACAAAAAACAAAACAGTTTCTGAGAACGCTCTTAAGGAAATATTAGGTGAAAAGGCGGTGATCAGAAACCTCGAACGCAGAATAGCACTCGAGATAAGAGACCTCGATGAACTCGCTACAGAAGACGAGGTACAAGAGGCGATAAGGAAGAAACTAACCGATTCTACAGCAGAAATGCAGATAGTTATCACAAATAAAAACAGGAGCTCCCTAAAGATGGCTATCATCAAAATCAACGTTAAAGCTGCTCACGAACTGCTTAAGGTCAGCTCAATCAAAATTGGGTAGACGCACTGCCGAATACGCCGAAGAATAGAAGTACAACGTTGTTTCAAATGCTTTGGCTACGGACACAAGCAGGCGTCTTGTACCAACGAGGACAGAAAGGAACAGGACCTATGTATTAACTGCGGAGTAAAAGGCCACAAAAGGAAAGAATGTAAGAACCCGCCAAACTGTTGCCTCTGTGCGGAGCTCTCAAACACTCCACCCTTAAACCACATCCCAGGCACAGGAACCTGTCGAGCCTTCAGAGAAGCTCTGGAACAGGCCAAAAAAGCCTACTCAAAATGACCAGGATAATGCAGGCGAATGTCCACAGGAGCCAAACAGCGGATAACCTCCTGGTCAAACTTGTTGCTGAACTGCAAGTAGATGCTCTCATCATCAGCGAACAGTACAGTAATAAAAATCAACAAAACTGGACATCAGACTCGCTTGGAACCGCTGCTATATGGATTCTAGATCCAACAAAAGTCCCTAAAATAAACCAAGGTATAGAAACGGGTTTTGTTTGGGTTAAAACCGAAGGACTCATGATGATAAGCGTCTACCTAACTCCGAACGAAAGAATCGATGATTTCAGACAGAAGTTGGAAGACCTAGAAGACTTCATAGCCACGACGGAAGGAGAAATACTAGTTGCGGGGGATTTCAACGCTAGAGCTCAAGAGTGGAGAATGCCGACTACAGATTCTCGAGGAAGACAAATTCTTGAGATGACCGCGAGGCAAGGATTAAACATAGTAAATGTAGGAAACACCCCTACTTTTAGGAGGCCAGGACATATAGGTAGCATCCCAGACATTACTTTTGCAACGGAAAGAACATCTGCAAAGATTAAAAACTGGCGAGTCATTGAGGACTTTACAGGCAGTGACCATCAGTACATAATTTTTGATTTGGGAGAACACCAGCAGCCAAATGAGATCTATAGACGCAGTCCAAGATACAACGTTAGCAGGCTAAACGCAGACATCTTTAAATCCGTTATCGAAGAGAGAGCAAGCACCACGCTCCTCACCCCGGTACATGCAGAAGCAAATGCTGAAGCAACGCTGTCGCTCATTCAGCTCGCTTGCGATTTTTCGATGCCCCGAACTCGTGGCACAAACAAAAAACGAAATCCAGTGTACTGGTGGACAGAGGAGATATCTGAACTCCGGCGGAGATGCCTGCAACTTCAGCGTAGAGTCACAAGGGAACGCAGAAGACGAGCTGAGTCTGCAGAATCTATAGAAGCTGTCCTAGCAGAGTTTCGAGGTAAGAGAACAGAGCTCAAAAAGGCTACCAATTTGAGCAAAAACAAAAATGGGAGGACCTCCGCCGCGGACTGGGATACAAGATTGTTATGCGGAAACTCGGGGCTCAGACAGCACCCCCGTTCTCAATGAAGAAAAGATGAACCGCATCGTTAACTCTTTATTCCCATCCCACCCGATCAGACCACCCGACATCACAGTGGTTCAAGGACACGAAATCCTACCATTCAGTTAGGAAGAATTGAGCATAGCGGTAAAGTCGCTACAAAACAAAAAAGCTCCAGGCCCCGACGGAGTCCCCGCAGAAGCTCTAAAAGTAACCGCCCAAACATGTCCCCGACTACTCCTGAACATGTTCAACAGCTGTCTCGAGGAAGGTGTGTTCCCCAAAATTTGGAAACAACAACGCCTCGCACTGATTAGCAAAGGCAAAGGAGATCCAGACTCCCCATCGGCATACAGGCCACTATGCATGCTGGACACCGCCGGTAAACTTTTTGAAAAGTTAATAAAACCACGGCTAGCAGCGGCAGTGCAAACATCAGGTGGCTTGTCGGAGAAACAGTATGGCTTCAGAAGAGGAAGATCTACAATCGGAGCTATTAAAGAAGTTATATCTGCCACCCAAGTTGCTCAACAAGGAAACCATCACTCTAGAAAGATTGTCTTACTTGCAACCCTGGATGTGCGAAATGCCTTCAATTCGGCCAGATGGAGCGATATTCTTAATGCTCTCGAAAGCAGATTTTGTATACCCACTTACCTCTCACGAATATTGAAGGACTACCTCAGAGATCGGGAGTTGATCTTCGAAACTGCAGAAGGGACCCGAAGAAAAGATGTGACAGCAGGTGCTGCTCAAGGATCAATCTTAGGACCAGATCTCTGGAACATCTCATACGATGACATCCTACGTATGAATATGCCCGAAGACACCTTCCTAGTTGGTTACGCCGATGACATCGCAGCGGTGATAACGGCAAGAGACACCGAAAATGCGCAAAGGAAATTAAATCAGGTCATGCGACGAGTCAATTCTTGGATGGCTGATCACGGGCTTAGTCTGACAACTGAGAAAACGGAGATAGTTTTGCTAACGAAGAAAAGGATCCCAACTCAAGTCGAATTTCAAATTGGCACCGGAGTCATACAAAGCGGCGCAGCTGTGAAGTACCTGGGATTGAGGCTTGACACCAGACTAACGTTTTGGCAACAAATAAAAACAGCAACGGAAAGAGCCGCGAAAACGACAGCTTCACTCAGCAGACTGATGGCAAATGTAGGTGGACCAACTGCCAGCAAGCGCAAGTTGCTGATGTCTACCATTCATGCCGTTCTTCTGTACGGAAGTGAAATATGGGCAGACGCTCTAAAACAGGAGAAGTACCGAAAGCAGATGGCAGCGGTACAAAGACGTGGAGCCCTGCAAATAGCAAGCTCATACCGAACAGTGTCAGAACCAGCCGTCCTTGTGATCGCAGGCGTGACCCCTATCGATCTGCTAGCTGCAGAAAGAAAGTACGCATATGAAAAGAAAGCGGAAATCGGAACAGAAGCGGCTTACGAGGAGGCTAAAGAGTTGACAAAACTGAAGTGGCAAGAGCGCTGGAGTTCAGAAACTAGAGGACGATGGACCGCAAGGCTGATTAGGAACGTGGCTGAGTGGAATGACCGGAAACACGGGGAGATAAACTACTACGTAACACAGTTACTCACTGGACACGGATATTTCAACGCCTTTCTCCACAAAATTGGCAAACAGAGCAGTTCATCGTGCCGATACGGGGACTCACAAGAAGATGACGCAGAACATACCTTCTTTGGCTGCAGAAAATGGGAAAACCTCCGTCAGGATCTACAAGCAACGACTGGAGAAATTACACCGGAAAACATAGTGCAGAAAATGCTGCTTAGCTATGAAAACTGGCAAAAAATCTGTGAGTACGTCGAAAATATTCTCAGAAGCAAAAAATGAGAAGAAGAACTAATGCGGGTTAGCAGGTAAACCCAAGATAGCATAGAGCAACCTTGAAGTAATGCAAAGAGCAGTTCCAGGGAGGGTTGAGAAGAAACTAAAAGGAAGGAGGTAAGGTTTAGTCGGTATTGCATGACGCGAGTCCGACATACTAGGACGCCAATCCTGCAACGGCCCCTAAGATGCGTAAAAGCATTCCCCCTCCCCCTTTAGGAAAAATAAAATATTATTATTATTATTATTATTATTATTATTATTATTATTATTATTATTATTATTATTATTATTATTATTATTATTATTATTATTATTATTATTATTATTATTATTATTATTATTATTATTATTATTATTATTATTATTATTATTATTATTATTATTATTATTATTATTATTATTATTATTATTATTATTATTATTATTATTATTATTATTATTATTATTATAATTATTATTATTATTATTATTATTATTATTATTATTATTATTATTATTATTATTATTATTATTATTATTATTATTATTATTATTATTATTATTATTATTATTATTATTATTATTATTATTATTATTATTATTATTATTAGTATTATTATGATTATTATTATTATTATTATTATTATTATTATTATTATTATTATTATTATTATTATAATAATTATTATTATTATTATTATTATTATTATTATTATTATTATTATTACTATTATTATTATTATTATTATTATTATTATTATTATTATTATTATTATTATTATTATTATTATTATTATTATTATTATTATTATTATTATTATTATTATTATTATTATTATTATTATTATTATTATTATTATTATTATTTTTATTATTATTATTATTACTATTATTATTATTATTATTATTATTATTATTATAATTATTATTATTTACCCGTGCAGTGTCGGGTTAGAATAGCACTGCAGCGCCTCCCAGCTTGTCGTAAAAGGCGACTAAAGGAACAATCATATCTAGACGACTAACATCAAAGTGAGTCTAGCGACACACATACCACCTAAAAACTCTCCCCAAGTATGCATGCAGATCCCGGGGTTTACACGACTGGAGATCACCGGTGTAGTAAAAGGGAAATCAAACTCATTAAACGGAGCATGCATGTGTCGAAAAGGATGAAAGGAAAATTTTTGAAAAATTTTGAGCATTATGGAAGTACTTGCGAACATAAGAAGCACTACCCCGCCAGGCAGTTCCATTGC